>JAPPVO010000002.1:170044371-170249996 GCA_030407325.1 Camellia japonica | reverse complement strand
ATATTCATTAGATAAGCATAAATCTATGGTGATTTATGATCAAATCTAGGGGGATTTGAGCTGTGCCACGTGTTGGCCTGAGGATACATTTGCCTCCCTATAAATAGGGAGGAGTTGTGCAAGAGCAGAACACAAGGGAAAAAAAAAGAGACATGCAAGATACTGGAGGTAGGAACTTATAGTAAGAAGGTTGTGATAGTGGAAAGTAAGGCTGCGAGTCAATATTAAAGTGAGTTATATTATACCTTGAGTCACCATAACATATTTTACGTATGTTTTGATTTACCATAATTTATTTTATATAAGTTATGTTTTATAAATTATATTAATATTTCAACTACGTGGGTTTATCTTTCTGAACTACTTGTTTAAAATGAAACTCATGGATATGTTTGTTTAAATTTTAGAAAGTATTTGATAATGACCTTATAAACAATTACGTTTTGTAAGTACCACCACGGAGTCCCACGCCTTGGGGGACTTAAATAACCATTGGCCTCTGTTTTACCACTTTGTGGTCCTCTGTTTGTCATGGATCCATTGACCTCTATTTGACTGTCACTCTTGTGACCTCTGTTCTGTTCAATTCTGTACCGTGGTTATGGTTATTTATTTACATGTTTCTGTATTTCAGTTTCTGTCACTTTAAATAAATTGTTATTTCAAATTAAATTATGTAAATATTTTAGCATAACTAACTATCTATGGTTATTTTGTGTTTCCTATACTCTTGGCATAATATTTCTCACTCTGCTGTATGATTATAGCTATTACCCTTTAGGTGACAAGATGTAAGGGAGACCCATAACCTCATGTAGTGGAACCCGCACGAGAATTTGATGCTGAACTTCTATTTCTTTTTTTTATTTTATTTTTGTTTATTTTGTTTTTACTCGGGGCTGATCGCTGAATAATAAAATAATAAAAGCCCTATAAATGTATTTTCTCTTATTAAAATAGTAAAATGAAGTAAATTTTCTGTTTAATTATTTTTATTTCCTTTTGCCTCCGTCCGCGCCATTTAATTTGTCACAATTAGAATAAATTAGTGAGTTACGATTCCAGCCCTAAGCCCTTGAGGTGGGTCGTGACAAGGTGGTATCAGAGCAATAGTTCATTCAAAAAAAAAAAAAACAAAAAAAAATTCTATTTTAATTTGATCAGAAAATTCAAAAAGTTATAAATAAATCTATAAAAAACTATATAGCTCGATAAACATAATAAAATAAAATAAAAAATAAATATTTACCTGCGATGTTAGTCCTTTTATGTAAAATCTCATGTTTATTCTAGTGATGTAGGAATGTCCGAGATTAACCTTGATTACGATTTGGTATGAGCTTGGGGCCATTAATTTGGATGAGATTTTAGCAGAGCTCCCGCCCCCGGTTCACCTGAAGGATGGAGAGATTCAGAGGATATAATTAGAGGACTGCATTCAAGCCTTGCCCTATTGATGGGTCGGCCAATCTATATACAGATTGATCTTACTGATGTCCCATATTTACTATGGAAGCAGAGCCGTGCCTATACGCGCGGACTCTTTCTCGGACCCATTCGTGTCCTTGGCATTGCCCGGGACATGACTGCCCACACTACATTGTAGGGCCTTTGCTCCTAGATTTTGTGGCAAGAAGGGGAAATATATACCCCGAGGACTACTTTTTTACCACTGTCCCTAACCCGCTAGAGATTATTAATATTCAAAATGTTGATTTAGTAATGACCTATCATATATCGAGACACTCGGCTGGATTGTTGATCGAGCATTTTTGGGATACATACAGTCCGTCCCTATTTTCACAGTCCAGGCAGCGTGGATATGTTTTGGTGTGGTCCAGTTAGGATGGAAATTTGAGCTTTTTATGCAACACTACTTCTCATGGTTGTTTGGCCCGTTTGACCCACCACTCTAGATTTGGTAGAAGAAAACATTTTTGTATGCTAACCATGATGTGTTCTAATCCCTTTTTGTTGTAATTTTTTGTTTTTTGTTTTGTTGTACCACAGGGATGAGACACTAACATATTCTGACTTTTGAAACAAGGATATAATATTAATTTAAAAATAGTAAAGTTGGTATTTTATATAGATATAGATTGTGCTATACATGCTTATATACATGCTGCGTTATGGATGTAATGCCTCATTTATTACTTTGTAGAATGGCTAATAATGGTAACGGAAGTGAGTTATCAGTCAGTGGCACTGAATCGATGGAAAGAATCATAGAAAGAGCGGTTACTAACTTTTTGCAAGCCTTGCAGACTAACATCAACAATGAGATGCCGGAACTGCGAGAAGAGCCAGTTACCATAAAATAGTTCCAGGATTTGAAACCCACCACATTTATCGGCGGTCCAGACCCAATGGTAGTAGACGCTTGGGTTAAAGACATGGAAAAGATTTTTCGCACCTTACCCTGCACCGAAAGACAAAAGGTAACTTTTGCCACTTTCACTTTCAAAGATAATGCACAAGAATGGTGGCTTCTCACTCTGGAGAAAAAGAAATTGCAACTTGGGCAAGATTCTTGGAAGTATTTTACAAAAAATACTTCCCAGATTCATTGCGGGAACAGAAGACATCAGAATTCATACATATAAAGCAAGAAACCATGACGGTGGCCGAATAGAGAGCAAGTTCACACAACTCGCTCGGTTTGCGACATACGTCATCCCTATCAAACTCGAAAAACAAGAAAATCTGAAGCAGGATTGGATGCTGAAATTAAAAATAGGCTCGAGGTCTTGAAACTGCCAACCTATGCAGAAGTGGTAGACCGGGCATACATTGCAGAAAATGGGATTAAAGCCTCGCGTTCCGGGGAACCAAGCCAAAAGAAGCGATTCTGGGAAAGTGACAACAGAAGACCCGATGTTTCGCCTCCTAAAAAGGTGAATATGGGCACAATCAGTTCAGGGAATCAAGGTCCTAACAACCCCCGAGGTGGCACTATTCCAATTTGTCCTACTTGTGGGAAGGCTCATTAGGGACAATGCCATCGAGACACGGAGAGCATGCTTTAAATGCGGTCAAGTTGGCCACTTGCTGAGGGATTGTCCAAAGCTGACCAATCCTACAGCCAACCCCTCTGGTCCATTCAGAAAACCCGCAGGACTTGGAGGAGAGAGGAAGGACCAAAAACGCTAAGGAAAGGCTTTTACCTTGGTACCTGGAAAACCATAAGTCACCGAAAACGTTGTGTCAGGTATACTTTTTGTCTATGGTCATTTCACTCACGTCCTCATTGACTTTGGGTCAACTCATTCTTTTGTTGCACCACACTTTCTGCCAAGTTGGCATCAACACCTGAACCATTAGGATGTATATTGTCTGTGTCTTTTCCTTATGGTAAGTCTAACTGTAGTATTGATGTGTATAGATCATGTACTATATCCTTAAAAGGCAAAACCTTATATGTAGTTTTGATTCCCCTCCACATTGGAAACATTGATGTGATCTTAGGTATGGATTAGTTGGCTGCCAACCACGCCTCTATTGATTGTAAAGCCAAAAAGGTCTCCCTCAGGTTACCAAACCAACCCGAGCTTATCTTTAATGGGACTGGAGTTTCCAACCCTTCCTGTATTATATCCTCCATGACAACCAACGACTCCTAAGAAAGGGTTGTTGTAGTTATATTTGTTATGTGATCGATACACAAAAAGAGACTCCCACCATTGATGCAATCCCTGTAATACGAGAATTGCAGATGTTTTTCCTAAAGATCTACTTGGTACCCCAGTTGACCAGGAAATCGAATTCACCATTGAAACTCAACCTGGTACCCAACCAATATCAAAAGCCCTTATCACATGTCAATGACGGAATTAAAAGAATCGAAGACTCAACTCCAGGAACTCCTGGACAAAGGTTTCATTCAACCTAGTACCTCACACAGGGAGCTCCAGTATTATTCGTGAAGAAAAAGGATGGCATGATGAGATTATGCATCGATTATCGGGAGCCGAACAAGCTCACCATCAAGAATCGATATCCTCTGCCACGAATCGATGACTTGTTCAATCAACTTCAAGGCGCCCAAGTATTCTAAAAAATTGACTTGCGATCGGGCTATCTAACTAAAAGTCAAAACGGAAAGTATCGAAAAGACTGCCTTTAGAACCCGTTATGGGCATTATGAGTTTCTTGTCATGCCTTTTGGTGTCACAAATGCCCCAGTAGCCTTCATGGACCTCATGAACCGAGTGTTCAAACCCTATCTTGATGAGTTCGTTATCGTCTTCATTGACGACATCCTCATATACTCCAAGTCACCGGAAGACCATGAGCAGTACTTGCAAACGGTTATACAAACACTACGTGATCACAAACTTTATGCCAAGTTGAAGAAATGCGAATTTTGGATCACTAGTGTACACTTTCTTGGTCACGTTATTAACAAAGATGGCATCTCGGTTGACCCCAAAAAGTTACAGCAATTGTAGATTGGCCACAACCTACTAACATGTCAGAAATTTAGAGTTTCTTGAGTCTAGCTGGTTATTACCGACGCTTCATGCAAGATTTCTCAAAGATAGCATCACCCTTGACCTAGCTAACTCAGAAGAACACATCCTTTGAATGGACTGACAAATAGGAGCATTGCTTTCAAGAATTAAAAAGTAGACTTGTGTCAATTCCTATACTAGCACTCCCTACAGGAGCAGATGGGTTCGTAATTTATAGTGATGCCTTATACAATGGTTTGGGTTGTGTTCTTATGCAAAATGAAAAAGTCATTGCTTATGCCTCACGCCAACTAAAGACTCATGAGAAGAACTACCCAACTTATGATCTGGAACTGGCTGTGGTGATCTTTGCCCTCAAAATCTGGAGTCATTATCTCTACGGTGCAACCTACGAGATTTACACTGATTATAAGAGTCTTAAATATCTGTTCACACATAAGGAACTGAATATGAGACAACGACGGTGGCTATAATTTATGAAAGACTATGATGTAGAGATCCATCACCATCCAGGCAAAGCTAACGTGGTGGCAAGCGCACTAAGCCAAAAGACGACCAGAAGTTTGGCATGTACTCTCGTTTCCCGCAAGATCAATGGACTGCTTGCCAACATAACCGCGGAACCTACCTTGATTGAAGAAATTAGAGCACGCCAATGTGAAGATAAATTTTTGAAGAAAAAGTATGATGAGAAAAGGAGTACGCCTGATCCTGATTTCACTATAAGTAATGGGATACTAAAATTTTGAAATCGAATTTACGTACCTGACATTCCGGAACTGAAGAACAAGATATTGGTAGAAGCTCATAGCTGAGATTTGCAGTCCACCCTCGCAACACAAAAATGTATCATGATCTGAAGGAAAAATACTGGTGGACAGGAATGAAAAGAGACGTAGCAATCATGTCTCCAAATGTCTGCATTGTCAGTGTATTAAAGCACAACATCAGAGACTTGCAGGAATGCTGCAACCACTCTTTATTCCTGAATGGAAATGGGAACACATTACTATGGACTTTGTGGTCGGGCTACCACAGTTATTTTCGAAGAATGATGCAATATGGGTTATAGTAGATCGATTGACGAAGTCGGTGCATTTTCTGCCAATCAAAATCATGTACTCCCTTAATAAGTTTGCCACTTTATACATCAATGAAATTATTCGTTTGCATGGTATCCTAGTTTCAATCGTGTCTGACCAAGACCCCCGCTTCGTGTCTCACTTCTGGAACAAATTGCAAGAAGCTTTGGGAACCACGCTGAAGTTTAGCACGGCTTATCACCCACAAACTGATGGGCAATCTGAAAGAACAATCTAGATGTTGGAAGACATGTTACGTGTATGCGTGTTGGACCTCAAAGGTAATTGGGATGAGCACTACCTTTAGTGGAATTCGCCTATAACACTAGCTACCAAGTAAGCATTGGAATGGCGCCGTACGACGCTCTGTATGGAAGGAGATGTCGATTACCTCTATGCTGGACGAAAGTCGGGGATAGGAAACTGTTAGGCCCCGAGTCGTGCAAGTCACAAGTGAGAAAATCCAACTCATCTAACAGCAAATTCGCACTGCTCAGAGCCGCCAGAAAAGTTATGCAGATACACAGAGACGGGACTTGGAATTTCAAGTAGGGGATCATGTGTTCCTCAAGATCTCACAAACAAGAGGAGTTATCCGATTTGGAAAGCGAGGAAAGCTAAACCCATGTTACATCGGGCCATTCGAGATACTGGAAATGATTGGCCCTGTAGCCTATCGCCTTGCACTACCACCTGAATTATCCAATGTCCACAATGTGTTTCACGTTGCAGTGCTTCAACGGTATCTTCGAGATCCAGAATATGTTGTCGACTATGAGAACTTAGAAGTTCAAGAAGACCTCTCTTATGAAGAGCAACCAGTGCAGATTTTCGATCGTCGTGATCAAGTTCTCCGAAACAAGACCATACTGCTAGTAAAAGTTTTATGGAGAAATCATCGAATCAAAGCAACGACGTGGGAAACTGAAAGTCAAATGTGAGCCAAATACCCGTACCTCTTCGAAAATTAAGATACGTCAAGTTTGGGAACAAACTTCTATTTAGCCTCCGTTTGGAAAATGGGTTGGCTTTTTGACTTTTTTGGCTATTTTAGCTTGGGGCTAAAAAGCTTAGTTTGAGAAGGACTTTTTGACTTTTTTGGCTTTTTAGCTTTTTCGTGAGGTGTATTTATGGTAAATTACCAAACTGCCCTTGACATGTGTTTTACATGGCAACTCACCTTTGAATGGTCCTCCACATCAGCGCCGTAATTGGACCAAAATTGTTTGAACATTTTTTTTTTTCTTTTGGGTTTGAATTTGGCGTATTTTGATGTTTTTTTTTAATTTATTTATTTATTTGTCATTTTTCTTTTTTTATACATTAATTAGTTCTTGTTCTTTAATTTATGTTTTTTTCCTTTTTTTTATTATTGATATACAATAACTTTTTTTTTTTTTTTCAAAAATGAGTTTTCATGTGTTTTATTTATTTCTAAATTACGTCGCGAATGGTAATTTTCCTTTTTATGTTTTTGTTTGAACATTTTTTTTTTCTCTTTTGGGTTTGGATTTGGTGTATTTTGATGTTTTTTTTTAATTTATTTTTTTTTGTCATTTTTCTTTTTTTTTTACATTAATTAGTTCTTGTTCTTTAATTTATGTTTTTTTCCTTTTTTTTTTATTGATATACAATAACTTTTTTTTATTTCTCAAAAATAAGTTTTCATGTGTTTTATTTATTTCTAAATTACGTCGCGAATGGTAATTTTCCTTTTTATGTTTTTTTTTAAAATATTTTTGAATGAGGCATATTTTTCTCGTTATTTTTTTTTATTTACGTTTTTGTCATTTTTTAATTTGTACAGATTAATTTGTTTTTATATTTCGAAAATGGGTTTTCATGTGTTTTATTTATTTGGAAAAACGTTTTTTTATGTCATTTATTTAAAATGATGTGAAAAATCATATATTGCCGTGGCACATGACAAAAAATGAGGTGTGTCTTGGTTTTTTTGTTGTTTTGAACGTGTGTTTTTATATTTTTAATTGACGTCACACATGATAATTTCTGTATTAGTTTTTTTTTTTTTTTTTTTTTTCTTATTTGTTCACCTTGTTTTCTTTTTCGAAAAGGGTTTTTTATGTGGTTTCTGGTTTTTCGTAGTTAGGCACGTCACCAACAGAAAGGGGGTATATGCCTGTGTAAACACATTTTACTGATACATGATAATATATTTGAATGCAGTCTGTTCCACGTGTGTTACCATTGTTACAACCCTACGAAAATTAGGTCGACTATTATATATTTCCTAACATTCCGTTATTACACATGTAACATAATTTGTCGCGTATGCGAAGGCGCACCAATGCCATATGCGGGTCCTCATCCCCAACCATTAAACCATCTTCGTCATGTTCAACTTCTGGTATGACATTTCCCTAACTGTGATTTAAATAATATTAGTATAAATTCTACAGAATAATTAAAAATCTGGGTTGTTACAATTGTCATAGCCTCTTCCTCGTCACAGATTGGGTGAACAGTTGTTGGATTACCTGTGTTTCGCCGTATATAATTATGTAATGCCATTGACACACCTACTAACTGAACTTGCACATTTGCACAGTCATACCGAGGCATGTCTCGAATAAACCTCCATCGATTTTTCCAGGCACCGAAAGTGCGTTCCACCACACTGCGTAATGACGAGTGAACTTTGTTAAATAATTCCCTTGGCGTGTTTGCCATCGTGTTCCGTGGAATACGTCGAGGCTTAATAGGAGACATATCATGAAGTCAAGATTAGTAGAGAGGAGAGTTTTTGAATGTATGACAACATTGTTTTTGTGGTAAAAGTCAATGTGAAAGAATCGCAACAATGTTACTTCGAATGTGGCATAATTGTAACATTGTTACTATTATTAAGTTTGGTATTGGATGAAAACTTGTTTTGCTTTTAAAATTTTATTGAATATTTAAATATTAGTTTAAACTGAATGTGTAATGGATTAGTAATTAATATTTTTAATTATTTTCATAGATATTGACATATATATTATTATTATTATATATCAATGTTTAAACAAGATATTCTTATGTATGTGACGTGAAACAAGGTTTTTTGTGTTTTTTTTTTTCAAGTAATCAATATAATTTGCTTATAATATGAAATATGAACTTTTACTAATTGTATTAAACGTGCCGTATTAGGATTAATACGATTATAAATAGATTATGTTAGCATTAAAATAATAGACACATTTAATTAATAAATCGTATTAATAATAAATTATTTTAAATATAAATTCGATACGACATGACAAAAAAAAATAACACGAGACGATTCTTCGTGACTCGATGATAATTTAGGGGGAAAATGATTATTTGTTAATCTTTCCTAATAAAATTTCTATCAATGACAGGACAATGTACAAACAAAATTCAGGGAAGATACATCTCACGTTGACTTGACCTGAGACCACTCCAAAGTTAATTGCAACGGATCCTTGTCATTGGAGAAAATGAAACAAACTTTTTTTTGAGCACCAATGAAACAAACTTTAATGCCACATTCTCTTTACTGAAATTCTCTTTAATACATGATATTGGGCCCGTTTCGGAGGTACGTTTTTGAAAAATTTACCAATAAATTTTATATTGGGAATGTTTATCTATTTAATTTTAAGAGTCTTCTTTTAAATTAATTAGTTCTTTTTATTTAAAAAGTTATGTTTATTTAATTTGATGTCATTTGAGTTTAACTAAATGTGTTTTTGTAATTTATTTTTTTAATTTTTTGATTCATTTTTTGGGATGTGAATGGAAATATGAGGTGTATAAAATTATTTTTGGGAGGATTGGTGGTAGAAGTATTGGTTGTCGAGCGTGAAAATCTATATTTTCTGTTTGTGTATTTTTTGGTGTTACATTGAAGTGTTGCGTATGAGTGTTACGCTTGGAAAAAGTACATAAAGAGTTTTAGTCTGTTACATTGATTGGAGTGTTAAATTTGAAAAAAATATACAAAGAAATTTTTTTTGGAATGTTACGTTGTTACATTTGAAAAAAGTATACTAAAATTTTTTTTTAAAGTGTTACATTGGAGTGTTACGTTTGAAGAAAATACACTAAGAAATTTTTTTGGATTGTTACGTTGTTACATTTGAAAAAAGTACACTAAATTTTTTTTTACTGTGTTACATTGGAGTGTTATGTTCTGGAAAAATACACTAAGAATTTTTTTATTGATTGAAGTGTTACGTTTAGGAAAAGTATATTAAGAATTTTTTTTAGTGTTTTTATGTGTTATATTGGAATGTTGTGTTTGAGAAAAATATATTAAGAAATTTTTGTGTGTTATATTGATTAGAGTGTTATGTTTAAAAAAAGTATACTAAGAAATTTTTTTTTTTATAATGCTATATTGTTACGTTTGATAAAAGAACACTAAGAAATTTTTTTAGTGTGTTATTGATTGAAGTGTTACATTTGGAAAAATTGCACCAAGGAATTTTTTTTCAAATGTTACATTGTTACGTTTAAGAAAAATACACTAAAGAATTTTTTTAGTGTGTTTACATTGATTAAAGTGTTACGTTTGGAAAAAGTACACTAAAGGGTATTTTAGTGTGTTACATTGATTGAAGTGTTACGTTTGAGAAAGTACACTAAAGAGTTTTTTTAGTGTGTTACATTGATTGGAGTGTTATGTTTGGAAAAAGTACACTAAGAAATTTTTTAGTGTTACATTGATTGAAATGTTACATTTGAGAAAAATATACTAAGAAATTTTTGTGGAATGTTATGTTGTTATGCTTGAGAAAAATACACTAAGAAATTTTTTAGTGCATTATATTGGAGTGTTACGTTTTCAGAATGTTATATTGGAGTGTTATGTTTGAGAAAAGTACACTAAGGAGCTTTTTTGAAGTATTACGTTTAACAATTTTAACATTATGAAAAAACCGACATTTGTTCCTTAACACATAACACTCGCGCGTTTATGCTTTGCCCTTTATGTAATTCACACTAGAATGAGATCTTTAAGTCCATAAGAAAACATAGAGGACCAATCAATTCATAACATCACTATTTAGAATTTATTGGTACTTCACTCTAGGTTTATTTTGACTTTTTTTATTAAAATAATTAATAAAAATAAAATAAGTTAAAATAGTTAATAAGATAAAATGTCACATTTAAATTATAATTATTTTACTTTTTCTCTCACAATTATCAAATTAACTGGGAAAAAAAAGTCAACTATATATCATCCCAAATATAATTTTTTAGACAAGTTAAAACAGCCAAAGTCAAAAAACTAACTAAAATAGTCAAATTTTCAAATAAGACCATTGTGAGCACATTTGGGAATTGAATATTTTAGTTATTTTTTAATTCTTTTTTATAAATAAAAAAAACAGAGTATTGAATTTTTAACTTTTTGACTATTTTAATCAAAAAGTCACATGCCAAATTATTAAATATCATTTTATTGTCTTTATTTATAAATTTCTATATTTTGATTCCCTCAATTATAAAAATGTATAACTTTCATTCTTTTTAGTCTCATTCATAAAGAGTTGTATTTATACGATTTTTATAGTTGAGAGGGTCAATTCGTACAGATTCATAAATGAAGAGGGCAAAGTGATATTAACTAATAATTGAGGGCGTCTTAGTATAATTAATCCTAAATAACACACCAAACTAGGACTTGTTGGAAATGGTTATAAAATTCTGGGTAAAACCAGAATTTTTTCCTAAGTTTGGTCTATTTTTTAGGTGGGCCCCGTGCGTTCGATTTACGCGGGTCAAAGTGGTAACGCGTTCTCTGCCGCGTTGTGATTCACGTGGTATATTTGGCTGCTCAAAACCATTACCGAGTGAATGGGAAATTGAAGCCAAAGTATGCTTCATGGAAATGGAGTTTTGGTGAAAATTCCTTAAAGGTTTGAATAAGGCTTGTCCCACATTGATTTGGTGGGAGGTTTTGAAAGGGTTTATAAGGCATGGGTTTGGCACTTGCGGTGTGCCCCAAGGGGTACCCAAGTGTTTTAGAGGGAGAGGTTATGGGGAAAATGGGCTAGACCCATTGGATTCAAAAATCACCACACGCGCGCCGCCGCTGCCGCTGTCCGTCCGGCCGGTCGGGCGGGCTGGGCGCGGGTGCGTGATGTGAGGTTGGGTTGGGCTTGTTCGGCCCAATACTAATCTTTTTGGGCAAAAAACATTTGAATTTAATTTTATTAATTCAAATTAAACTGGTTTGGTTTTATTGTACATCCAAACAGGGCCCTTCCCGAAAATAAATCAGTCTGGTATTATTGCACACCCAAACAGGGCCCTTCCCGTTTTTGTTATCTGTTTGAAATATAAACAGATTCAAATCTGTTTAAATTCAAAACCATATCTGTTCAAAATAGGTTTGCACCTATTTAATTCAAAATCTGCAGCCACCAATCCATCTATAAATAGGACAGCCCTCATTTGGATTTTGTAACTCTAATTTTCGTCCTTCATAATTCTGCAAACATCCTCTTCATTTTGCTGCATTATTTTCTTGTCAGAGAGAGTATAAACACTTAGTGTGTTCGTTAGGCAAACAATTTGTAGTGCTGGTATTGTTTGTAGTAGATCATTTTATCCTGGGAGATAGACGTCCAAATTCTAAAAGCACCGTGGAGATGACGAATCTGTCTTAAGGACACAGTGTCAAACACTGGACTTGATCAGATAATTATTCAAAGAAATTAATCAAATAAGTTGTGTAATTTATTTTCTGTTTCATTTGTTTGTTTAAATCAGATTTTAATTTTGTTTTTGTAACAAAATAAAATATGTTATTTATTTATTTATTTCTAGTTTGGTTTTTTGTAATCAAACATATTCTCTCCTTTTCTTTATTTCTTTATATTCTGTTGTTGTTTAGTACACAACAGAATTTAACTATTTGAATACAGTGAAGATTGTCCAACAATCTTAAGACAAAATATTTTTGATGTCTTCATTGTATTTAATTTTCTGTGTTTCCAAAGTAATATTCTGGTTGGAAAAACAAATAGTGGTTTATGCTATTTGACAGATAGTAGTAATATACTGTCTCTTTTCTTTGACAACTAGTAGTAATATACTGGTGTCATTAACAATTGTAGAATATTATTTGGTGTTACAGAAAATTATTTTGGTATTTTATTTTTCTAGTTTTAGTAACAAGGAAAATAAAATTATTTTGTTGTTATCATTTATTTTCTGGTTTTAGTAACTAGAATTTATTTTCTGGTTTTGGTAACTAGAAAATTATTTTGTGTTTTTCTGATTTTTGTAATCAGATATTTTTGTGATATTTTATATTCTAGTTTTAGTAACAAGAAAAATAAAATTATTTTGTGTTATAATTTATTTTCTGGTTTAAGTAACAAGAAAATTAATTTGTTGGTTTGGTTTTCTGATTTTTGTAATCAGATATTATTTCGGTATTTTATTTTACTAGTTTTAGTAACAAGAAAAATAAAATTATTTTGTATTGTAATTTATTTTCTGGTTTTAGTAACTAGAAAATTAATTTTGTTAATCAATCATGTAACTTTGTGACTTGGTCACAATCTGTTAATTTTGTAAGTGACTTATGGATAGTTCATCGTGAGTATACATGGAAGAATTTGTTTCTAGAGTAAAATATTAGTTTTACAAACTAATTTATTTTTATTACAATGTGGATTCATAGTCTTGAATTGTTTCTGCACTTGAGTCAGGAAATATATATATATATATATTCACAAGAACATTTTAATGCATATTTAATTTGTTTATTTATGTACAAATCAAACTTATTAAATGAAGGTATGTTTTGTCATTTTGAAGTTTAAAGTTTAAATGCGTTGAATTTTATTTATGAGTTGAGAATCCTTTTATTTCATGATGCAAGTGATGGGATCATGCATGTTTGATTTATTTTGTTATTTGATGCGTTTGATATGCATGTATGATATCAACTCAAGTTATTTCTTAACAATAATTTCAAGTGATTTGGAATGATAAATTGTTATGTCGACTTTGGACATAAGCAGGTTAATTTGAATATTTCTAATCAATTTTGAATGGGTGTTTAAACACCAGAGAAATTTAAACATGAAGATGTATGTAATTATATCGTTCCGTTTAATTGGGAAGTAATTTAAGAAATCTTTTATGTTGATTATTGGTTTATTTTGAATGAGATGTCATTAATAATTATTTTACTTGCGTAGTAGAAATTGTTAAACCATAAACCATTTTATTAATATGGGGTGTATCTCTTGCATTAGTTGAGATAATTTAATTTTCTTCTGTCACAAATATTTTTATGATAGTGACATTTATTTATAAATGAGTTGCAAGAATGTATACAATCAATAAGATTTTTGATTTGTTCGTTTCTTAGGCAAAATTTTTATGAGGATATGATTTTATCAAAACATTAATTCTGATTTGTGTAGTCATAATTATTGTGGATTTTTCATTTGAAATTTATGAATCATGATTTGAAATTTATGAATCAAGCACATCATAGACAACAAGTGATGAATGTTATATTTTGTTTTTAATCAAAAGTGATAGGGGTGATGAATATGATGCACCATTAAATGAATTTTGTGCACAACATGGCATTATTCACCAAACTACAGCCCCTTATTCTCCACAGCAAAATGGAATTGCTGAAAGGAAGAATAGAACCCTAAAAGAAATGATGAATGCCATGTTACTAAGTTCAGGTTTACCACAGAACTTGTGGGGGGAAGCAATATTGTCTGCTAATTATGTTCTTAACAGAATACCCCACAAGAAAACCAACAGCACTCCTTTTGAATTGTGGAAAGGTCGACCACCTTCCTACAAATACTTAAAAGTGTGGGGTGTTTGGCAAAAGTTGAAGTTCTGTTCCTAAAAAGACTAAGATTGGACCAAAAACAGTAGTTTGTGTGTTTATTGGTTATGCACAGAATAGTAGTGCATATCGGTTTCTGACTTATAAATCAGAAATACCTGATATAAATGTGAACACTATTATAGAGTCAAGGAATGCTGTGTTTTTTGAACATGTCTTTCCTTACAAGAAAGGACAGGAATTAAGTTCACAGAAAAGAACTTATGATTGTACACAAAGTCAAGATACTAATGACAATCAAACACAAGAGACTAGTAATGGTCTCGACCAACAGGATTTAACTGATGATGAACCAAGAAGAAGTAAGAGAGCGAGAACATCAAAATCCTTTGGTCCAGATTTTCTAACATACTTGTTAGAAAATGAACCTCAAAGCTTTAAGGCAGCAATGACAGGTCTTGAAGCACCTTTGTGGAAAGATGCTATTTATAATGAAATTGAATCCATTATGCAAAATCATACTTAGGAATTGGTGGATCTTCCACCAGGTTCTAAACCTCTTGGATATAAATGGATATTCAAGAGAAAAATGAAAGCAGATGGTTCAATTGACAAGTATAAAGCAAGACTTGTAGTTAAAGGTTACAGACAAAAGGAAGGTCTGGACTATTTTGACACATATTCCCCTGTGACAAGAATAACATCCATTTGCATGCTTATTGCTATAGCAGCGTTGTTTAATTTAGAAATACATCAAATGGATGTTAAAACAGCTTTCTTAAACGGTGATCTAAATGAAGAGATCTATATGTAGCAACCCGAAGAGTTTGTAGTGTCGGGGCAAGAAAAGAAAGTTTGTCGACTTGTAAAATCCCTTTATGGATTAAAATAAGCACCTAAGCAATGGCATGAAAAATTTGATCATGCAATGCTTACTAATGGGTTTAAGATAAACGAATGTGACAAATGCGTCTATGTTAAAAACATTGACCAAGGATATGTCATAGTTTGTTTTTATATGGATGACATGCTTATCATTGGAAGCAGTCAAAACATGATCAAATTAACTAAGTAAATGCTTAACAACATATTTGATATGAAAGATATGGGGGTCGCAGATGTTATATTAAGAATGAAAATTACTAAAACATCTGACGGATATGCATTATCTCAATCTCATTATATTGAGAAAATTCTTGATAAATTTATCAAGGATGATTTGAATTTAGCTAGAACACCTAAAGATATCAGTCTTTATTTATCGAAAAATAAAGGTGATGCAGTGTCTCAGTTAAAATACTCCCAAATCATTAGAAGCCTAATGTATCTAATGAATTGTACTCGTCCTGATATAGCTTATGCTATCAGTAAATTGAGTAGGTACACTAGTAACCCCGGAGAAGACCATTGGAAAGCGATCATTCGGGTTCTTAGATATCTAAGATTCACCCATGATCATGGTTTGAACTTTACTCGATATCCAACAGTACTTGAAGGTGATTGTGATGCAAATTGGATATCGGATACTAAAGATTCAAAATCCACAAGTGGATATGTCTTTACTCTGGGAGGCGTTGCTGTTTCTTGGAAATCCACGAAACAAACATGCATCGCACGATCCACAAATGGAATCCGAGTTCATTGCTTTAGACAAAGCAGGAGAAGAAGCAGAATGGCTTCGTCACTTCTTAAAAGACATTCCAATATGGCCAAAACCTGTGCCAGCTATTTGCATTCATTGTGATAGTCAATCTGTAATAGGCAGGGCATAGAATCATATGTATAACGGTAAGTCACGACATATTCGTCGTCGACATAATACCGTAAGGCAATTGTTGTCAAACGGAATAATCTCAATAGATTATATAAAATCTAAAGAGAATATTGCGGATCCGTTAACAAAAGGTTTGACAAAAGAGCTAGTGTATAGTTCATCGAAGGAAATGAGATTAAAGCCTATTACATAAGAGTCGTCATAATGGTAACCCTACTTACATGACTGGAGATCCCAAGAACTAAGTTCAAAGGGACAACTAAGTTATGTATGGCTCGCCAGAAATCACCAAGGGATTAAAATTCCTTACCCATTCCTATGGTGAGAGTGATATCTGCAACATTTGTTGTATGTAGGGGTATAAGGATAAGCTTTGCTTTTAATGATTACTTATATCTTGATTAAGGCATGAAAATCAAGACGAGTATAAGGAGATACTCACAATAAGAATCGCCTATATGAGTGTTGAACTGGGGCCGGTTCTATGAGAATGAAAGAGGCTACATTCTCTAGAAACACTCATGAAAACCAGGAGCGTTCAAGGCCAAAATGAACACAACAGTGAGAACCACGATGTGTTAGAAGATATTTTGTGTGAAATCTATTGTCTTGGCTTACACAAACGGCTGAACAATTCAAGGCATCGCGTCCATTGGTTAGCCAGTAAGTCCGATAGGTTATCACTAGGGAAGGTTCAAGGCCGAAAACTACCTATCCTGATGCAAGACATTTTCGACTTATACTCTTTCGATAAATCTGCATATTGTTGCATTTCCGTTGTCATCAAATTCCATTCATGTGGGGGATTGTTGGAAATGGTTATAAAATTCTGGTTAAAACCAGAATTTTTTCCTAAGTTTGGTCTATTTTTTAGGTGGGCCCCGTGCGTCGATTTACGCGGGTCAAAGTGGTAACGCGTTCTCTACCGCGTTGTGATTCACGTGGTATATTTGGTTGCTCAAAACCATTACCGAGTGAATGGGAAATTGAAGCCAAAGTATGCTTCATGGAAATGGAGTTTTGGTGAAAATTCCTTAAAGGTTTGAATAAGGCTTGTCCCACATTGATTTGGTGGGAGGTTTTGAAAGGGTTTATAAAGCATGGGTTTGGTACTTGCGGTGTGCCCCAAGGGGTACCCAAGTGTTTTAGAGGGAGAGGTTATGGGGAAAATGGGCTAGACCCATTGGATTAAAAAATCACCACACACGCGCGCGCGCCGCAGCTGCCGCCGTCCGTCCAGCCGGTCGGGCGGGCTGGGCGCGGGTGCGTGGTGTGAGGTTGGGTTGGGCTTGTTCGGCCCAATACTAATCTTTTTGGGCCAAAAACATTTGAATTTAATTTTATTAATTCAAATTAAACTGGTTTGGTTTTATTGTACATCCAAACAGGACCCTTCCCGAAAATAAACCAGTCTGGTATTATTGCACACCCAAACAGGGCCCTTCCTGTTTTTGTTATCTATTTGAAATATAAACAGATTCAAATCTGTTTAAATTCAAAACCATACCTGTTCAAAATAGGTTTGCACCTATTTAATTCAAAATCTGCAGCCACCAATCCATCTATAAATAGTACAGCTCTCATTTGGATTTTGTAACTCTAATTTTCGTCCTTCATAATTCTGCAAACATCCTTTTCATTTTGCTGCATTATTTTCTTGTCAGAGATAGTATAAACACTTAGTGTGTTCGTTAGGCAAACAATTTGTAGTGCTGCTATTGTTTGTAGTAGATCATTTTATCCTGGGAGATAGACATCCAAATTCTAAAAGCACCGTGGAGAAGACGAATCTGTCTTAAGGACACAGTGTCAAACACTGGACTTGATCAGATAATTATTCAAAGAAATTAATCAAGTAAGTTGTGTAATTTATTTTCTGTTTCATTTGTTTGTTTAAATCAGATTTTAATTTGTTTTTGTAACAAAATAAAATCTGTTATTTATTTATTTATTTCTAGTTTGGTTTTTTGTAATCAAACATATTCTCTCCTTTTCTTTATTTCTTTATATTCTTGTTGTTGTTTAGTACACAACAGAATTTAACTATTTGAATACAGTGAAGATTGTCCAACAGGACTTTAGCCTAGTGGATATGCAACACCACTTTGTTGTGTGAGATTGCGAGTTTTAACTCATATAAAGAGGGATTTGATACTTGTAGCGTTTATTTATCCCACATCATGGGAGTTGTATGTAGTAGTTGTTTATTGGCTTAATTACACTTTTAATCCCAGCAGTTTAACCCAGGCTGCTTTTTGGTCCTGATTGTTTAAATTGTATAGTTTGATTCATATAATTTAAATCTAGATTAGTTGATCATTTCATTCATGTTTTAGGTTAAAATTAACAGTTACACTTGTCAATCTTATAAGATGTACATATAAGAAAAAAATTAATGAAAATTTGAATGAAATAACCAAATTAAAAATAGACTTAAAGTGTAAATTCTAAATTATTCAAATTAAAACTACATGTACTAAATTAAATTTGAGTAACTATAACAGTAAAATGTTTATTTATTTGTTCTCTAAGTGTGGACTTATGGTGGTTGTTGGGCTTGATAATTGTTGGCTTTGATAATTGTTCGCTTTCTAGTTATAAGTGGGAAATGAATTAGTTTGGTATAATATTTTTTATATTTGTAATTACTCCACTTATTGATATATATATATATATATATATATAAAGGGGTAATGTATGGTACAGACTCTTTTGTGAAAGTTATACCATTTATGAGTTTGATTATCACAAATGACATAAGTCAATCGGGGCTCGTTTGGCATATGGATTGGGTTAAATTAATCCTCTAAAAGATAAAATAGGCTAATTTAGTCAATAAGACAAAGGCCTTGTTTGGAAAAAGGACTGGGCTAAAATAGCTCATTTAAAAACAAAATAGACTAAAATAATCAATAAGACAAAATGTCATATCAAACTCATAATTATTTCATTTTTTCTCTCACAACCATCAAATCAACTAAAAAAAAGGCCAACCAACTTTCTAAACACAACTATTTTAGTTAGGCTAAAATAACCAAAAAGTAGAATAGCCAACTAAAATAGTCAACTTCCCAAATAAAGCTAAAATGTCACATTCAAATTATAATCATTTTACTTTTTCTATCACAATCATCAAATCAACTACAAAAAAAAAAAAAAAAAAAAAAAAACATAGAATTTATCCCAAACAAATGTTTTTTAGTCAGGTTAAAATAATAAAAAGATTAGGCTAAAAATGTTTATCCCAAATTAGGCATCAATACTATGAATCACAACTAAAATAAAATAAAAAATAACCAAAAAAAAAAAAAATTGAGTTATAACCCAACATTACATGAGATGAAACTAAACAATTCTTAGATTATAATTAAAATAATATCATAACCAACATCATAATGTGTCATAGCTAACAACACAATAAATTATAACTAAAGAAATAAAAATCATAACTAAAAATACATATGGTACACAGGGTGTGCGCGGTGTGGTTTAAGCATTTAAGAGTCAAATTACAAATCGAATGATAGATTAGCGGATTGACAAGTCACAATTTGAATTTTGGATGGATTGACGGATTCAAAAATATTATAATCAATTATAAAACATTTGCATAATATATAACATTAATTTACATAATATTATATATATATATATATATATATATAACACAAACTAATTTTATATAATATGTGTCATATATATAATTATTAATTTGTAACAAATCTCACATTTTAAATCTCTCTCACATTCATTTTTATTTTGATATTTCATTAGAAGTTAATATATATATATTTATGTATTAACTATAGCGGAGCGGAGTGGTTTGAAAGATAGATTATAAATTTTAAAATTTAATTTATAATCAATAGATAAAACGGTATGAATTAATATAAATCAATAAACTTTTAACATATTTGATGATATTTTACACAGTCTATCATAAAATTTCCCGTGAAACGAAATACACGTGAGAGGAAATGGTATTTTCTTCCTAATGAGTCTAGATCACGCTTTGTGTGAGACCAATTTCCCGTGAAACGAAATACACGTGAGAGGAAATGGTATTTTCTTCCTAATGAGTCTAGATCACGCTTTGTGTGGGACCATTGTGTTCTTGATTCTTGACTGAGCTATTGTAGTGGGGCCATTTCTTCTTCCTACTGCGTCAAGATCACTCTTCGTGTGGGACCATTGTGTTCTTGACTCTTGACTGAGCTATTGACTTGACCTGAGACCACTCCAAAGTTAATTGCAACGGGTCCCTGTCATTGGAGAAAATGAAACAAACTTTAATGCCACATTCTCATTACTGAAATTCTCTTTAATACATGATATTGGGCCCGTTTCGGAGGTACGTTTTTGAAAAATTTACCAATAAATTTTATATGAGAATGTTTATCTATTTAATTTTAAGAGTCCTCTTTTAATGTTTATCTATTGAAGTGTTACGTTTGAGAAAGTAAATTAAAGAATTTTTTTAGTGTGTTACATTGATTGGAGTATTATGTTTAGAAAAAGTACACTAAGAAATTTTTTAATGTTACATTGATTGAAATGTTACATTTGAGAAAAATATACTAAGGAATTTTTGTGGAATGTTATGTTGTTATGCTTGAGAAAAATACACTAAGGAGTTTTTTAGTGCATTACATTGGAGTGTTATGTTTGAGAAAAGTACACTAAGGAGTTTTTTTGAAGTATTACGTTTAACAATTTTAACATTATGAAAAAACCGACATTTGTTCCTTAACACATAACACGCGCGTTTATGCTTTGCCCTTTATATAATTCACACAAGAATGAGATCTTTAGGTCCATAAGAAAACATGGAGGATCAAACAGTTCATAACATCACTATTTAGGATTTATTGGTGCTTCACTCTAGGTTTATTTTGGCTTTTTTTTATTAAAATAATTAATAAAAATAAAATAGATTAAAATAGTTAATAAGATAAAATGTCACATTTAAATTATAATTATTTTACTTCTTCTCTCACAATTATCAAATTAACTGGGAAAAAAAAGTCAACTATATATCATCCCAAATATAATTTTTTAGACAAGCTAAAATAGCCAAAAGTCAAAAAACTAACTAAAATAGTCAAATTTTCAAATAAGACCATTGTGAGCACGTTTGGGAATTGAATATTTTAGTTATTTTTTAATTCTGTTTTACAAATAAAAAAAAAGAGTATTGAATTTTTAACTTTTTGACTATTTTAACCAAAAAGTCACATGCCAAATTATTAAATATCATTTTATTGTCTTTATTTATAAATTTCTATATTTTGATTCCCTCAATTATAAAAATGTATCACTTTCATTCTTTAGTCTCATTCATAAAGAGTTGTATTTATACGATTTTTATAGTTGAGAGGGTCAATTTGTACAGATTCATAAATGAAGAGGACAAAGTGATATTAACTAATAATTGAGGGCGTCTTAGTATAATTAATCCTAAATAACACACCAAACTAGGACTTTAGCCTAGTGGATATGCAACACCACTTTGTAGCGTGAGATTACGAGTTTTAACTCATATAAAGAGGGGTTCGATACTTGTAGCGTTTATTTATCCCACATCATGGGAGTTGTATGTAGTAGTTGTTTATTGGCTTAATTACACTTTTAATCCCAGCAGTTTAACCCAGGCTTCATTTTGGTCCTGGTTGTTTAAATTGTATAGTTTGATTCATATAATTTAAATCTAGATTCAGTTTGATCATTTCATTCATGTTTGAGGTTAAAAATTGTTAGACTTATTTATTTTGATGATTTATTTAATTATGTTTTAATTTATTTGGAAGAGAAAAATAGAATCAAAATTATTTCTACTTACCAAAGATAAAATTATGTAAAATTGATAAATCTTTTACACATTTATTTATTTTTTTTACCAAATTAATTTTTATTATATGTTTGGATGATGATCATGTAATGGGTGATTATTTTTATTTTCATTAAATTAGTTTTTATTTTTTCAAAAGTCAAATATGACGATAACTTTGATATCATTATTACATCAATCCATTAAATCAAAAAAACTAAAACTAAAAACATTTCATATATTAAATAAATCGATTACACATTAAAAGCCTAATAACCATCAATTATATGGTCATTATCTAAACACATAATAAAAATTAATTTGGTGAAAAAAAATAATAAATATGTAAAAGATTTATCAATTTTACATAATTTTATCTTTGGTAGGTAAAAATAATTTTTAAAAATTCAAAAAAATTTTTTTTGAATTTTTTTTGTCAAATTAGTTTATATTTTATCAAATTGACGATTTTATCCTTGAAATTAAGCAATGGGTTTCTTCAATTGTCCTTATTTGAACTCTTGCTTATTGTGATGCTTTTGCACTCTTTTTTCTTTATTGATGTAAATTGTTATGTATCTTGTAGGGGTGGGCGCGGGTCGGTTGCGGTCACGGAACCTCCAATCCGCCATCCATCCGCCAGATTGGCGGATTGAAGAAAATCAATTCGCATCCGTCCGCCAATTTGGCGGATGTGGATTGAGCGGATTGGCGGTTTGGTAGATGGATGCGAATCGGTTTGGCAATTTAAATTTTTATAAATTTTTAACATAATTCAACTTGTGCACTTCCTCAAAAAAAAAAAAAAAAAAGAAAAGAAAAAGAAAGTATTACAGTCAATGACTTTAAAAAGTATTACAATCATTGTATACCTTATCCAAAGAAAGAAAGTTTGAAACTTTAGAATATCACGATCACTGCATGCCTCATCCACATATTACAATCACAGCATGATTCATCTACATAAAGTATTACAATCTGTGATTCTTAAAATATAATAACAATTCAAACCACCAAAACCATGAACAGAGCAGTAGTAGAGATTGTATATCTCTGTATTGTTACATCTACATATGTTTTTGAAAACAAAAACCAACCAGCATATATCATACTTTCTATTTATTATTTTTAGAGCTAGATTTAAAAACAAAAAAATATAGATAAATAATACGTTTATTTTTTTCAATTCAAAAAATATATTCAAATTGAAAACTTTTTTTCAATAGAATATTTAAACTCTTTTTCAATTGAAAACACAAACATAATATTTAAACAAATTTAAAATACAAAGTCTTATAAATTACTAGGGGTGCTCGCGATTTAGCGGTTTGGCGGTTTGGTTGCGGTCAAAGAAATCTCAAATCCGTCATCCGTCTGCCAAATTAACGGATTGGAGAAAATCAATTCGTAACCGTCCGCTCGTCATCATGCATCCGTCCAAAATGCGGCGGATCGGTGCGGTTCGGTCGGTTTTGGCGGATTGGTATATCCGCTGCTCACCCCTAGTATCTTGTACTTTGCTTTTCTATCAATAAAGTTTCTTTTTTGCCAATCAAAAAAATAAAATAAAATTGTGCTTATTTGAAATAATATTCAAAATTCAAGGTCAAATGTGTCACAATTGAAAAGACAGTGATTAAAATGACACAAGTTCCACATTATAAAGACCGTTAGTGTAATTCGCTCTGAATTTATGAATCAAACTAAACCGCGAAACTTTAAAAATGAATCCAAATTGAAACTGCCAAAAACTACTCAGTTTCTGTTTAGTTCCACAACTCTAAATTAAGAACTTCATCACTATATTTAGAATATGTAATTTAATAAATATTAATTCCTATACAAGCATTCGAAAATTTTCATAAACATACTTAAATTTTTCAAATGTTCTCCAAATTATTTTTTATAAAATGTATGAAGATAAAAAAAAAAATAAAAAAAAAATTCATACTACATATTAATTTCTATGAAACTAAAATTTTCAATAATGTTTATTTTTTGGGACAAAACTTTTGATCTCAAAAGATTAGTAATTAATCACTAAATGTCTAATTTTATAGCTAAAAATAGAATAATAACACTTTTAGGGACAAAAATATTTTATCTCTAAAATGCTATTTTGTTCTTAAATTTTTATTTCTAAAACTTTAATTTCTTGTAGTGATAAAACACTAAATTAAAAAATAATTTTAAAAAGTTGAGTGGATAGGTGTGATCACATATGAAATAATTTTTTGAAAAGCATTAGAGGAAGCTAATATTGACTTGAATTTCACGCCAAGAGAAAGAATCACATGAATTGCATTAGAGTTTGTTACATTTTCATGAATGAACCTTTATGCTGTGTTTGGTTGACGGATTTGGAAAGAAATTTAGGAAGGAAAAGGAAAAATATATATATGAAATTATGTGAAATGTAGATATATTTTATTCATATCTCATTTACTTTTTCTTTTTTCCTTTTCAAATTTCCCAACCAAGCACAACGTTAACAGTTTGGTTTGGAATAGTTTTTTAAAAATTGGATTTTTTTTTTATTTTTTGAATGCTTTTTTTTATTTTAAATATTGAATATTTTTATTTTTTTATTTTTAGATGCATATAACCAAAATACAAAAGAATATGTATTTTCATATCTTTTGTATTTATCTAGTTTTTTTTCTAATCTTTTTATTTTTTTCAGAAATATTATACTTTTTAAATGTGTCTAAATTATATGTATCTAAAGAGAAAAAAAAAAGTTTAAAATATTAAAAAAATTCATAAAAATACAAAATACACAAAATAAAAAAACTATAATTTTCAAAAATCTATATATATATTACCGTCTATCCACAATGAAAATAAAAGCTACATCCGTAAACCCCACTCTCATTCCAAATAAACTATATAATATATAATAGAAAATGATGCGTGCTTATCCAAACTTAAATTCATAAAATATCGGGGCTTTTTCTAAAATTAGTCAAAATACCAAGTTATTTCCTAAACTAGGCCTAGTTTGGACGGAATTCTCAAACTAGGCTAAAACGCTATTACAAACCACGCTTTCACTATTTTTGAGATCCTCCCACGGAAAATTTGTGAAATAGTAAAAGCGTGGTTACAAACCACGCTTTTAAGTAAAAAAATTTTTTTTCCAAAAAAACGTGGTTGCAAACCACGCTTCTACTGTTAAAATGTAAAAGCGTGTTTTCAAAACACGTTTTCCATACAAACCAAACCAACCCACACTCAGAGAGAGAGACACACACATACACACACACACACAACACTCACGCACATCACACAATATAATTGAAACAATATATAAAAATATAATAATAATTAAATATATAGTAATAATTTATAATAATAAATAATAATCAACTATATAATTTTTATAATTTTTGTAAATATAAATCATTTTTAGGTTATGGATAGTTTGATTTATAATATGTATGTAAGGGTAAAAATTTTTATAATAAAAAATAATTTTTGCAATTTTTATAATCAAAAATAATTTATAATACGTATGTATTATTTAAATCTTTACATTTTTGATTTAAAATTTTTTACAGTAAACCCATCTTCACATTTTATAATACGTATGTATTATTCAAAAATAATTTATAAAAATTTATAATTAATACGTATGGTTTGATTTATCATTTAAGTCATTTATCAAAATCTTTACCCTTAAATCATACGTATGTAAGTCATTTATCAAAAGATTTTTAGGTTATGTATGGTTTGATTTTTAGAATTTTTTAAAAAAAATTTAAAAATTAATTTGGTTAAGAAATAAAAAATAAAAAATAATTATCATTTAAGGGTAAAAAATAATTATCATTTTAATTTTTGGGCAGGTTATATACATACGTATGGTTATTTCAATTTAATTTGTAAAAAATTATTTCTAACCACTTGAAAGATAAAAATTATATAAAAATAGTTTATATTTACAAAAATTATAAAAATTATATAGTTGATTATTATTTACTATTATAGATTATTATTATATATATTTAATTATTATTATATATAAAAATTATATTATTTCAATTATATTGTGTGATGTGCGTGAGTGTGTGTGTGTGTGTGTGTGTGTGTGTGTGTGTTGTGTGTGTGTGAGAGTGTGGGTTGGTTTGGTTTGTATGGAAAACGTATTTTGAAAACACGTTTTTGCATTTCAACAGTAGAAGCGTGGTTTGCAATCACGTTTTTTGAAAAAAAAAAAATTTACTTAAAAGCGTGGTTTGTAACCACACTTTCTTAATTAAAAGCGTGGTTTGTAACCACGCTTTTACTATTTCACAAATTTTCTGCGGGAGGGTCCTAGAAACAGTGAAAATATAGTTTGTAATAGCGCTTTAACCTAATTTGAAAATTTCGTCTAAACTAGGCCTAGTTTAAAAAATACCTTGATATTTTAACTTATTTTGAGAAGGGTGGTGATTTAGACCCCCTTTTTTAGACCCCCTTTTGACCCCCTCTCTTCTCTCATTGGTCCCCCTTTCCTGCACATCCAATCACCCCCTGACACATGGCAAAGGGGGTGAGGGGGTGCCCCCAAAAGGGGGTCTCAAGTATTATCCTTTTGAGAAAAGCTCCTAAAATATCTCCCCAGATTGACCAGCTAAGGTCTGCCCAGGAAATACGCACTATATATAGCGCGAATAACATTCAATAGTAAGGTTAGTTTGGGAAGTGTCCTTTTAGTCAAAAAGTCAAAAAATTATTAAAAAACTTAAAAAACTAACAATTCATACTAAAAAGTCAAAGATTCTCTTTTCTCTCTATTTTTTACACATCTTTTCGTAAAAAATTAAAAAGTCATCTCAAACATACTAGTTTTTTTTACATCACATTTTAATCAAAAAGTCAAAAAGTTATTAAAAAAACTTGTTCCCAAATGAGACCTAATTACTCCATTCGTGTTAGATACCTTTTACATCACTACCGCACCATTTTGAAAGTTGATTATTTTAATTAATTTTTTGAATTTTTAATTATTTTAATTTGATTAAAAAAATTATATTTAAAGAGATGATTGATTTTTTTTTTTTATAATTGATTTAACGATTATAGAAAAAAATGAAATAATTATGAATTAGATTTAATATTTTGTATTAATAATTATTTTAACTTATTTTATTTTTATTAATAATTTTAATCTATATAGCCCTTCCCAAGCAGGGCCTCATATTCCATTTCATTAAGGCTAGGATGAGATGAGACTATAGTGGGTCCTTGGGCAACTGCTCCATTTGTGTTAGATAAGGCTATTAACTCTGACGACATATATAGGCCTATTTTAGAAAGTGGGTTAGAAGTCACTTTCTAATTTTTAATTCATTTTTCTCTTTTATAAAAAAGTCAAAAAATAACTTTTAATCATCTTTCTAAAACACTTCATAAACACACAATTTATGAGACTAGTGGGTCCTTGGCCAACTACTCCCCTTTTGTCTTAGATGAAAAATACTATAGGTCCTAAATGATTTAAAAAAAAAATTATTAAATTTTTCACATTGATATAGAATCTGTACAAACCTACATGTGTGTGAGGTCTCACACCTATGTAAGATATTTAATAAAAAATTTAGTAAATCATTTGAAATTTCTAACATAACCCGTGTTAGATAAGGCTGTTAACTCAGACGACACATATAGACACAAAATTTGTTCAAAAAAAAATTATGAGTTTTTTTTTTTTTTTATATAAAGAACGTTAAAAAAAATGTGTGATTGACAATAATTTATCATCTACTCCACAGCCCACTCCACTGACAGTTTGTACGGCCTCCTATATAATCTTTTTCCACACACTTCTTTATATAATTTTTTAATATACATTTTTTCATAAAAAGTTAAAAAATTAATCCAAATATCTATATTTTTTTCCTCAACTTTTTAGTTTAAAAAGACAAGAAGTACACTTATTGAGGACACCCCAAACAACCCCTAACTAGCACATTATGAGATTTATGGCTGAAATAAATCTAGACCACAAGTTAATGTCTCTTGAAATTTAAAAAATAAAAATAAAAATAAAAATAAAAATCTGAACATTCCCTTTTTAATGTCTCATTAAGGCCTCTTCTGCTCAGGTTCCAAAAAAGCACACTCTCCATCGAACCTTAACATCCTTTTTAAGAAGTAAGAATGTACTATTCAAGTCAACGAAATTTGGATTCTTGCGCAAGACCAGGCACGGTATGGACCAAGCATTACTCTATAAATACCAAAACCCACTCGTAACATGAGATACAAACAAACCCACTTGTAACAAACAAACCAAAAAAATTGCATGATCATGGGTTCATTCATGAGAAGTGCAACAATTGCCTTTTGTGTTGCCTATCTTACCATTGCAACCTTTCATAATTGCTTTTGCAATGGAAAATCCAATACCATTTGCAACGAAACCGAGAAGCAAGCCTTTCTAAAATTCAAGCAAGATCTTAAAGACCCTTCAAACCAATTGTCATCTTGGGTTGGTGAGAATTGTTGTCAATGGGCAGGCGTTGTTTGCAACAACTTAACTGGCCATGTCCATAAGATCCGCCTTCGTAATCTTCATCCTTTTAGGGTTGATCAAACTGAAGTTGAATATGAAGCTTATTTGAGTTACAAGTTAGGTGGCACGATAAATCCTTCTCTACTTGATTTGAAGTATCTCCGTCACCTGGACTTAAGTTGCAATGATTTCAAAGGGATTCCCATTCCAAGCTTCATTGGCTCTATTGGAAGATTGAGATACCTCAACTTATCTCAAGCTGGATTTAGCGGAACCATTCCCCATCAACTAGGAAATCTCACCATGATGCGTTATCTTGGTCTCGGAGGTACTACTACTAATTATGGTTATCTTGATCTTGGAAGTATTGTTAATTTCAATGTATTACAGTTACATGGTGATAATTTGCAATGGCTTTCGGGTCTTCATTCATTACAACACCTTGATATGCTTCGGGTGGACCTTAGCAAAGCATTGGATTGGCTACAGGTGATAAATGCCCTCCCTTCTTTGACAGAATTACACATGTCTAGTTGCAAACTCAAATATGTTTCTCCTTCATTTAACATTAACTTCACATCACTTGCCATCCTTGACCTTTCCTATAACGAATTCGAGTCATCTATATTTGGGTGGATTTTCAGTCTAAGTCACCTAGTTTCCCTAGATATCAGTGGATGTAACTTTTATGGTCCACTTCCTAATGGTCTTCAAAACATGACTTCTCTTAAAGTGTTTGATGCTTCTGAAAATAATCTAATTTCCCGATGCCTGAGGGGTTGTTTAGCCTCATTGGTCTCATTTCTCTTCGCTTAAGCAACAATAATTTCAAAGAACCAATTCCAATTGGGCTTTTGAACATGACTTCTCTTAGAGTTCTGGATGTGTCTTGGAATTTTTTCAATTCTACCATGCCAAATTGGTTGTATGATTTGAGCCAGCTCGAGTTCCTCAATCTCGCAGAAAATCACTTGGAAGGTGAAATCTCAAGTGACATTGGAAACTTGACTTCCCTCGTTACCCTTGATTTATCATTCAATCAACTTGAGAAAAGAATACCAAGTTCAATGGGAAAGCTTTGCAAGTTAAAGAAAATTGCTTTATCAAGTAACAAATTTGGCGGGGAGATAGCACAAGTTTTCAAAATTTTCTCCCAGTGCATGTTAGATGGATTGGAGTGGGTGGCATTAGATTCTAACAATCTTCTTGGTCACTTGTCGGATGAGCTTGGCCAGTTCAAAAATCTTGCCCACCTATCTCTTTGCAATAACAACATCTTTGGTCTAATTCCAGCATCGATAGGAAAATTATCATCCTTGATAAGTTTAGATCTTTCTCAAAATCAGTTGAATGGAACACTTCCTGAAACTCTTGGACAACTTGTCAAGTTAGAATGGTTGGATATTTCGAATAATTTGTTGAAGGGTGTTGTCTCTGACATTCACTTTGCTAATCTCACAAGATTATGTTTCTTTTATGCATTTGGAAACAATTTAATTTTGAAAGCAAGTGATAGTTGGGTTCCTCCTTTTCAAATTAAACGTTTGTCACTGACCTCATGGCAATTAGGACCAAAATTTCCATTATGGCTTGAATCTCAAGAAAAGTTAACTGATTTGGACATGGCCAACACAAATATTTCAGATTCCATTCCCACCTGGTTCTGGAACATGTCTTCCCGATTAAAATATTTAAATCTCTCTTGTAACCAAATCCATGGAGAGGTTCCAAGAATAATTGAGGGTCTTTTCTATGCAATGATTGACATGAGTTCCAACTATTTGGAGGGTCAATTACCATTCATCTCCTCTAATTTGAAGGTACTAGATCTTTCAAACAATTATTTTTCAGGATCTATTCACCACGTCTTATGTGGTACAGGGGAGAAACCAATCAATTTTCTGATGGCTCTTGTTCTTGGAGACAATTATCTATCAGGAGGAATTCCTGACTGTTGGGGGCATTGGCCATTTTTGCAAATCCTAAGATTGGAAAACAACAATCTGATGGGTAACATTCCGCCCTCCATTGGAAATTTAAATTTCCTCGAGGTAATGCATTTGCGGCATAACAACCTCTCAAGAGAACTACCAGAGTCTCTACAACACTGTACAAACTTGTTGACCCTTGATCTTGGTGAAAATGAATTTACTGGAAGCATACCGATTTGGATTGGGAATTCATTTTCAAATTTGATAGTTCTCAACCTTCATGCAAATAAGTTTCAAGATGATATTCCATATGAACTATGTCGTCTAGGTGCTCTTCAAATCTTGGATCTTGCACATAATAATCTCTCAGGACTTGTGCCAACATGTTTCAACAATTTTAGTGCCATGGCAAGAAAACAACACTCAAGTAACCACCTATCCTATCTCACATATAGGGGAGAATATTTTGAAAGTGCAATTTTGGTTACCAAAGGAAGAGAGGTTCTATATAGCACCATTCTTAAATTGGTGACAAGCATAGATCTTTCAGAAAACAATTTATTTGGAGAAATTCCCAAGGGACTAACTAGACTTGTGGGATTGTGGTCTCTGAATTTGTCTAGAAATCATTTAACAGGAGGGATTCCCGAGAATATTGGTGATATGGGACAACTTGAATCCCTTGATTGCTCTTTCAACCAACTTAGCGGGGAGATTCCATTTAGCATGTCAAGTTTGTCATTCTTGAGTTACTTGAATTTGTCTTATAACAATTTGGCAGGAAAAATTCCATCAAGTACTCAGCTTCAAAGCTTAGATGAATCCAGCTTTATTGGGAACAAACTTTGTGGACCTCCACTTACAAACTACAGCACAAACACGACAATAGCTAAAGTTGGACATGAAGGTGAAGCAGATGAGGGATTTTCAGAAGTGTGGTTCTTTTTGAGCTTGGCACTGGGATTTGTAGTTGGTTTTTGGGTTGTGGTGGGCCTTTTACTTTTCAAGATGTCTTGGAGAGATGCTTATTTCATGTTTCTAGATCGTATTGGGCACAAACTTAGCAATTTTATTTTTAAATGTTGCTATTTGCTTTGTAAATGATAGAAGTGCTCACTTATTTTAAAATGGAGTTGCATGTGTTTTATAGTTTTATTTTAATGTGATTATGTTCATGTGCAGTTAGTCTCTCTTATCAATTTTTTTAGCAAGTCAACTGAAGCCATCATATTACAGTTTTTGCTCTAGGAAATGGCCATTCGATCTCTTTCTCTCTTCTCCTAATACATTTCTTGTCAAAAGCTAAATTTGTTAGCTTGTTGTCAAGGTTGCCTTGTCTTTTTTCCCTTCAGTCAAGAAACTTTTTCTTCCAAGTCCTCCTAGACTTAAAAAAAAAAAACTACAAATCCAGAAAAATATGTTCAGAATTTACCAAAAAAAATCAACATGCGATTCAAATTCATTATACACACATACCCCATAATACACAATTTTAATCTCTACCACACAATCCATTCTTTGCCAAAATCTAAGTCCCTAGACTTTTTGGGAAAAAAAAAAAGAAAAGGTTGACAAATTTTGAAAAAATGCCCGTTAAAGACAAAAATAAAACTTAAAAAAACCTAAAATAAAATAAAAAATACTAAGAATATTGAACTTTGTAAAAAGAATTTTATGAGAACCAAATAAGAGGCCAAGAAAATTGCCGTTCTAAAAATTATCCATAAAGATAAAATCATGTTTGTTACGTCTTAAATTTGTCTCTCGTTAGAATTTTTTCCTAATATAAGAGAGAGTGCAAGAATTTCAGGAATTGATCTTTGTTTTCATCTCAATTGAGGGTTTATATATAGAGATTATATTAACGTGGAATATACCAAGATTAAGCCTATACAAATCTCCCAAGCAAGCTTGAAGCTAATGGCTTTTACAGGTGATTGCAAATCGTGCCTTTATGATGATTTTCTCCTTAATATCATTTTATCCATCCATAATTTTTTTCCCCTGAAAATATACTGAAATGCTAGGAGACTGGCATCCAATTTGGAAAATGAGATCATTAATATCATTGGGTACATTAATATGACTGGTGCACTGCCATTGTTCTAGGTAAAAAGCATATTCATATTGTACGAGCGCAGAATAATCTTCTCGTATAATCTTGTTGATCAAGTTAGTGCTCCTCCAAACGTCGTCGCTTTACTCATTGAAAACACAAATGTGAGCTAGCTGGCGGGTGTGTGCCGGATACCTCTCCGATGCCTAAGTCAGCAAAATAGACAAATAGACAAAAGCTCTGTGTATTCGAGAATCAAAGTTGTGTTACCTCTACATAGGTTATATTGTGAGCTTTTATAGTTTTCGCCTGACACAATCCTAGTAGAATTACAACTCTCCTTAGAGGAATCCTCCTAGGAATCTCACACCCTACTCACTACCAACCAAGTGAGATGGTTTGCACAATCCTAGTATGACTCTACTCTCTTTGGCAGAGTTCTCCTAGGAGTCTTATCCCTGCACTTAAAGGATTCGGCTGAACCCCTTACCTCGGCTGACACTGCGATCAACCGAGCTCACACAGCTCGGTGAGACCTTAAGCAACATTGACAGTCTGACTTCGAGATAACATTTGCAGAGCTATCCTTTAGCTTGGTTAACCTTCCACTGATACCTCGGTTCAGGAAATCTAGGTCAAGCCACTAGTAGCCCACCTTTGACCAACCTGATGTTTAGATGCCCCAAGACCGTGCTAGATAAATAATTACTTCGGCCGATAGTTCGGCCCAAATCCGAAATATGGTATCACGTCTTCTTGACTTAATATCGAGCTAAACCAGCTCTAATCTCGGCCCATTGCTTGGCCCATTTAACCAAGAAGACCTTTCCTAGCTTGGCCCAATTTGCTTACAAATTACCCTCTCAATTGCCCCTTAATTCCATCTGCACAGCATGATTTGGGATTACTCTTCTCTAACCGAGCTAAAAACATTCAAGCCCACCGAGGTCACCTCCTACCGGGCTACCGATTAGTTCAGTTCATAAACGTCCTTTCACTCTGTACATCTGAATCGTTTCCAATTCCATGGACACGTGGTTGGCTCTCATTGGCCTAACATAGCTGTCACCGCCGTATTCGTACTCCAAAAAATTTGAACAGTCCCGCCCTTTTTCACACACTTTATACAAAAACCCTACATTTTGAACCAATCCACTATTCATCTTCTCTCTTTGTTAACCTCTGGGCCTTCATTTTCCTAAACACAGCATCTGCAAAGCTTGTGCTTCCGTCTGGCATCTTCATCATTTTGGAACTTCATCCTTTTCTTCTAAGACTGTAAGTGACTTCAAATCCTCACTTTTTCCGTTTATTTCGTAAATATGTACAGTATAGATGCATATACTCATATATATTACAAAACACACTCTCTAGTTTTGTTGAAATGGGTAAGAACAGTAGTACCAAAAACCAGACCCCCAAACCATAGGCTCGTGCTTAAGAACACACTGTTTGGATTTAGAAAACATGAGGTTTGGATCTAGAATCATGCTGTAACCGAGCTAAAAACCTATTTAGGCAGCTCTAGGCTTAAAACACAACCGAACTAGGGAACTTGCTTGTAGTTAGGTGTACACTCAGCCAAACTAGATAACTCCCCCAATACCCGAGCTAAAACTCCATGCCACACCTTAAGTTTCAGCCGAACTAAGATCCTTTCACTTCATTTAGCCGAGCCAAAACCCTTTGCTTCAATCGAACTAAGAACGGATAGTACCCACGTAGCCGAGCTAGGCTTAAATTTATTTTTGCTTTTATACTTTAGCACGGTCCAATGATCTGGGCTTAACAATTTTCATCTCCACTTTACAGACTCTGACTAGGTTGGCCAGGCACTCCTTTGCTTGCTCAACCGAGATACGCAACGTCATCTCAACACCGAGCTTATTTGTACATAACTTAAGTCCACATGGGAAAATATCGATTCTTAGTAAACTCACTAGGGGCCATAGCTGAGTTCCGAAAGGATTACCAAATTCCAGACGACGTCCATCTTTCTCTAGTCGAACTAGATACCACACCCTGGGGAAAACAAGGTTTTGTTCCATTTACCGTGCTATCCATTGTTGAAGCCGGCCTCCGATTCCCGGTTCAACCACTGTTATGTGAATTCCTTAGGCAAACTAGAATATGCCCAACCTAACTTAGCACCAATTCATACAGAATAATAAATGGCATCGCCGAGCTAAATCGTCGGCTTGGCCTCAACCTCGGTTTAGCCGAGCTTTTTCATCAATATTCACTTGGCCAGAATGAAGATGGCTGGGTATACTATTTAAGAATAAGAAAATGCCGAGAGAAAATAATAAAAAATACACCGGACAAAGATGTAAATGATGATGACTTTTTCTGGGTCTTGGGCAACTTCGAAGACCAAGAAGCGCAGATACCGGGTGACCGAATTAACTGGAATAAAGGAGTAGCCGGTATGAATACCTCAGTTTAACTTATCTGATTTTTGCTTTTGTTGCTTACAATTTCCACACCGTGCTAACCGTTTCCTTTTTCTTTATGCAGACTTGAACCAACTAAAGTCGCAATATCAATACCCCAATCTTGACGCACTTCGCGCCACACTCCGGTACCGCGATCGAGGTTAGGCCGAGCTACTCAATTTCGAACCGACATACATATACAGCAGCAGGAGGAAGACCAGGGTGACAAATTTCCTCCTGGAACCCTCACCAAAACTAGATCCAACACTCTTTCAAATCAATTTGATCCCACTAACAGAAGAGGAAGAAATGGCTAAGAAGAGAGCTGTCAGAGCACTTATCACCGAAGCAACGGCTCCAGCCGTTGGGGACCAGAACGAGGTACTCCAAGTTGGCCAAACACATGAGGCCGTGGTAGCTCTTCCAACAGCCCGACCCTTATCATCTCGGCCCAATAAGCGTGCTCGCACCTCCTCAACTGAGCCACGCCTTGTTGACGAAGAAGACACCCTACTTCCCCAAACCACGCCACCGAGCCCAGAACCCGAGCGTTCTGACCGGGCTAGCTCTTCTGAGTGGGCCCCAAAACTATCATACAGGAACCGAGCCATAAGAAGCACAGACTCAGTGGTGGTAGATAAAGACCATACACTTGCTTTTAACCTGGCTAGGAGCGTGTGTTTGCCCTCTGACATGGAACACCATGACCATTTGACCGAGCTAAAGGCCATCCGGTCGGCGACGAAGTCAATGGTGCTGGTAAGTGCTCCTTCTAATCGTCTTTCATTTTATACCATCTGTTTGCTCGATTTTTACTCATAATTGCTATCTCTTCTTTCGCAGGCCATGCAGAAGAACCACGTTGCTCACAAGCGCGTGTTAGAGCTGCGCAAGACAACACGGCAGGCCGTGGCCGAGGCCAATGCTAAGACAGCCGAACTAGAAGAGGCCCAACGAAAGACCACCGAGCTTCAGATAGAAATCGCACGCCTTACCGAGATGGTCAAATCGACTGAAATGGATAAGCAGAAGGCTCTGGCCGAACGAAAAGACAAGTACCTGCGTGAGCTAGTTAAGCTTGAGAAAAAGAAAGATGTAGAGATCACCTAGCTGAAGAAGAAAGCGGACGAGGCTGAAGACCAGGGTTACAAGGAAGGTGAAGCCACCTATATCCTGCAATGCGAAGCTGCTAAGGATATATTTTTCAAATGCGGGTGGAAAGCAGCCGTGGCGCAGCTCGGTTATGGCCAGGAGACCGAGGTTTTTCAGAGCCCTCCTCCCCACTTTATTCCAAGCTACATGGTGGAGTATGCCAACGCTATTCAACAAAAATTTCTTCAAGTGGGGGAGGAAGATGAGGCATCCCCAGAGCCCAACAATACCCCGGCTGTCATCAATGATCTTGGTCTCCAAGCCGCCTAGTCAGCTCGGGTAGAGGCCTCGGTAACCAGTATGGTTGAAGATGTGACTGACCTTCCTGCTGGAACTGTGCTACGGAGTGATGAAACTCAAGTTGACCTGGACGCAGACCTAGATGATCTTTTTGCCTGACTTTGTACTTTTCTCTTTTTTGAAAGCATTTGTAACCGGGATAAAGTCCCACTTCTTGCAGCTATGTTTTGAATCTTGAATGAAATCGCCCTTCTTTTTACTCGGTTTATTCTATACTTGCATTTATTTTTCAACTATGATTTGCATGAAGTTTAGCGTTCTCTGTTTCTGGCCGAGATACTTATCTCAGTCTTAGAACCTTATAATCTGTTTGGTCATTCTTGCCAACTCTCTTCAGCCTAGATCCTTATCTCCGCTGAAGAGAGATAAATGTTGGTTTTTCCTGCCAACCTCTTCAGTCTAGATCCTTATCTCGGCTGAAGAGCAATAAATGTTGGTTTTTCCTGCCAACCTCTTCAGCCTAGATCCTTATCTCGGCTGAAGAGTAATAAATGTTGGTTTTTCCTGCTAACCTCTTCAGCCTAGATCCTTATCTCGGCTGAAGAGCAATAAATGTTGGTTTTTTCTGCCAACCTCTTCAGCCTAGATCCTTATCTCGGCTGAAGAGTAATAAATGTTGGTTTTTCCTGCCAACCTCTTCAGCCTAGATCCTTATCTTGGCTGAAGAGAAGTAAGTGTTGGTTTTTCCAGCCAACCTCTTCAGCCTAGATCCTGATCTTGGCTGAAGAGAGCTCAATGTTGGTTATTCTTGCCAACCTGGAGCCAAGTGTTTGGTTATTCCTGCTAAACTTCTTCAGCCTAGATCCTGATCTCGGCTGAAGAGAGCTCAAAGTTGGTTATTCCTGCCAACCTGGAGCCAAGTGTTTGGTTATTCCTGCCAAACTTCTTCAGCCTAGATCCTGATCTTGGCTGAAGAGAGCTCAAAGTTGGTTATTCCTGCCAACCTGGAGCCAAGTGTTTGGTTATTCCTGCCAAACTTCTTCAGCCTAGATCCTGATCTTGGCTGAAGAGAGCTCAAAGTTGGTTATTCCTGCCAACCTAGAGCGAAGTGTTGGTTATTCCGGCCAACTCTGCTTTCATTGCCCCTAGCTCACTAAAACAACCTTTACAGAAGAAAACAATTATGCTGAAAAGGAAACTACTTGTTTTATTGAAAGAAGAATTACAAGTACTTTAAGGAAAAGCTAAAAATAAAATAATTTGAGATTGGCAGTGTTCCATGGCCTGGGAATGGCCTTACTGTCTCCATCTTCCAAGTGGTATGCCCCTTTTCCTACTAATCCAACCACTTTGTATGGTCCTTCCCAATTGGGTCCCAACTTGCCATCTCTAGGTACCAGTGCTCTTTCTCTTCTTTCTTCTGCTAGGTCAAGTTCCAAGGTTATGGCTTCTCCATTCAAGTCTGGGTCAAAATTTTCATTTCTAATTATGGGGAGGCCAACTTCCAGTGGGATTACTGCCTCCATGTCGTAGGCTAAGGAGAATGGCGTTTCTCTAGTTGACCGCCGAGGTGTGGTACGGTAAGCCCATAAAACATGAGGAAGCTCCTCAGCCCACTTGCGTTTTGCTTTCTCTAACCTTTTCTTCAATCCATCCAAGACGATTTTGTTTGATACTTCCGCCTGGCCATTTGCTTGGGGGTATGCTGGTGTAGAGTTGTAGAATTCTATCTTGTACTCCTCACAAAAGCCTCTAAAAATTTTGTTATCGAACTGAGTGCCGTTGTCAGATATTAGAGCCTTGGGTATGCCGAACCAAGTGATGATATTCTGCCAGATGAACTTTTTCACATATTTCTCCTTTATTGATGCGAGTGCTTCTACTTCCATCCATTTTGTGAAGTAGTCTGTTGCTGTAAAAAAGAACTTTCTGTTGCTGGGTGTCGTTGGAAGCGGTCCTACTATGTCTAAGCCCCACATTGCAAAGGGCCATGGGCTAGTTAATGATAGAAGCTCTCTGGCTGGTTGATGTATTTGATGTGCGAACTTCTGACATTTCTCACACTTCTTGACATACTTCTCTGAATCTGCTTGCATGTAAGGCTACCAATACCCTTGTGAATTGCTCTGTAGGCCAATGATCTTCCCCCTTGGTGGCTTCCACATACGCCTTCGTGTATCTCGAACAAGAATGGCTCGACCTTGCTAGGATGGACACATTTTAAGTAGGGTCCTGTGAAGGATTTGTTGTACAAGGCCATTGATGGGGAGTGCCAAAATCGCTATGACTTTGCTCTTATTTTGTAGGCCTCTTTCTTCTCTTCGGGTAAGACGCCGTCTTTTAAGAATACTATAATGGGGTCCATCCATGAAGGGCCTAGTTCGGCACAACATACCTCAGTTACTTCGGGTTCTTCAATGCTTGGTCTTGGTAGAAAGTCGATCAGTAATGGATGTGGGATGGATGTATCTGCCATTGAAGCAAAGCCTGCTAGTTCGTCTGCTCTTCTGTTTTCTTCTCGGCCGATCTGCTCTATCTGCACTACGTCGAATTTCCTGATTTCCTTTCTGACTAACTCTTGGTACTTAGCTATCCTCTCATTTTTTGCCTCGTAGTCGCTTGAAATCTGGTTTACTACCAGCTGGGAGTCACTGTAAACCATTAGCTTGTTGGCCTTCATGAAGAATGCTGATTTTAGGCCTGCTAAAAGCGCTTCATACTACGCTTCATTGTTTGATGCTGGGAAGCCAAGGTTGACTGCTTGTTCCACTATTAGGTCATCTAGTGAGATGAGGACTATGCCAAGTCCTGCACCGTTCCTGTTGGATGCTCCATCCACAAAGAGCTTCCACATCTCTCCAATGAATAGCTTCCAGCAAGTGGAGGGGTCGGATGATGTCTTGGGGTCATGCGTGTTGCTGATGTTTTCTTCCAGGTCCATGCCGACTGTAGGTGTTGTATCTTCACTGTCAGACTGCCTCAAATCTCTATTTTTTGATGAGTCCTCACTGGGGATGGCTTGGTTTGCCTCTTCCTTCCTTTCTTCAATTCGGTATGCCTTGGGATGTGGCTGGGCATCTTGTTTTGGGGGTTGCGCAGTTCCTGCGGCACTTTCCCCTTTTTTGTTGTGCCAGTCAAGTCAATTGGGCAGATGTGATGACTTCTTGGTGTGAACTCTGCCACAAAGTCTGCCAAGGCTTGGGCTTTTATTGCGGTTCTGGGTTGAAACTTGATATCAAATTGTCCCAATTCCACCGCCCACTTCAAGATTCGCCTAAAAAAGTTCGCCCTCTCGAACAAAGCTTTTAATGGAAAAGCTGTTAGGACGATTATGGTGTGGGCATGGAAGTAATGCGATAGCTTCCTTGAGGCCATCATCAAGGCTAAGGCCAGTTTTTCCAATGGCAGATACTTGGTTTCTGCGCCTAGCAAGGTTTTGCTAATATAAAAGATGGGCAGATGTTGGATTCCTTCCGCTCTGACCAACACTGCGCTGACTGCGTGCTGTGAAACTGCTAGGTATAAAAAGAGCTCTTCTCCAGGTACTGGGGTTACTAGCAACGGTGGAGAAGACATGTACTCTTTTAGGCTTTCTAGGGCGTGATCGCATTCTTCATCCCACTCAAACTTGGCCTTCAATGCTTGGAAGAATGGTTGACATCTGTCTGATGACCGACTTATGAACCGGTTGAGTGCGGCAGCTAGGCCAGTGAGATGCTGCACCTCTTTTACTGTGTTGGGCCTCTCTAGATCCTGGATTGCTTTGATCTGAGAAGGGTCTGCTTCTATACCTCGGTTGGTCACCAGAAAGCCTAGGAATTTGCCTGATCCTACGCCGAATGCACACTTGGATGCATTTAGGCGCAACTTGTTCTTCTTCAGAATCTGGAACATTTCACCTAGGTCCCTAAGATGGTCCTTCTCATCCTTGCTGTTGACTACCATGTCATCTATGTAAGCCTCCATTGTTCTGCCTAACAATGGTTCAAACATCTTGGTGACCATCTGTTGGAATGTTGCCCCTGCGTTTTTTAGGCCAAAGGGCATGACCTTGTAATAATATAATCCTCTAGGCGTTGTAAAGGATGTGACCTCCTGATCTGGTTCATACATAGTGATCTGATGGTAATCTCTGTATGCATCAAGGAAGCTAAGTCGATTATGTCCTGCCGTCAGGTCTACCAGTTAGTCTATCCGTAGTAGGGGAAAACTGTCCTTTGGGCATGCCTTGTTGACTGTTTTGTAGTCTACGCAGATACGTCATTTTCCATTTTTCTTTGGCACTACTACTGTGATATCCCTGTTCCGTAATATGTTAATTAGTCCTTAGTATGAGCATGATTATGTGTTTAATATGATTTGGTGTGCCATTATGTGAAATATGTGATTTTGAATTTCTATCTGTTCACCGTAGGAATATCTGTTTGATTATCTGCTTTGGAAATTAAATTGAAGGCCTTATCGGCCAAAGAACCCGAAATTAATTACGCCATTGTGATTAGCGTAATTTTTAGAGCATACGGTGAAATTTAATTGGAAATTGATTCGGATCAGATTAAATTGATTTAATTAATGGCATAGTGCTCAAATTATTTAATATTATAATTTTGGTTAGTGGGACTTTTACTTATAGAGCCATATACGCACTCCTTTAATTTTTTGGAACTCAAAAATCTGAGTTATACAATTGTGAGAGAGAGAGGGCCGGCTATAGAGAGAGAAAGGGAGAGAAATTGTGCAATTTTGGCCCAAAGCTTGGAAACCTTGAAGATTTCCCAAGAATTTGTTATAGATTGTGAGAATCAAAGCTCCTAGGTGAGTATCTCATGGATTTTTGTTTGGAATTTGTAAATTCAAGTTTGATTAATGGCCAAGAACATGAATTAGTTTGATTATAAGGAAATTGAGTTGATTTTGTTGAATTTGAAGTCATAGAACACATGCATGTAGAGAATTGCTATGGATTTCCATGTTTGAGCTTAATTTGTGTAATCCATGTTGAAGTTTGATTGAAATCCATGTATATGACCATTTCTTCACCAAATAAGTTGTGAATAATGTGCATCTCTCACATGCAAGTGTAGATCATGAAAGTGTAAGCTTTGCATGTTTGAATTTAGTGTGTTGGTGAGGAGTTTGAGCCAATTTGGAGCATGCATGTATGCAATTCAAGAAATGGAGCTTCATTGTGTTATGATTTGGTGTTGGTATCATGTGGGTATATGTATGTGTGAAATTGGAGCCATAATATGCAAGAAATGTGGTTGAAATGTCGAAATTGAACTCAAGAAACCATTCTGGAAAATCCAGAATTTATGATGTCCGCTCGAGCGGGGATTTCGAGCTCCCAGTATTTTCTTGCAGGCATGGTGTCCGCTCGAGCGGGGAAGTTCACGCTCGAGCGGGGAGCTATGTAGAATGAACTTCCGCTCAAGCGTCCGAGTTCACGCTCGAGCGTAAAAATGATACATCTAGTACTTTTTGCAGACATGGTGTCCACTCGAGCGGGGCAGTTCACGCTCGAGCGGGGAGGCATGCAGAGAGGCCTTTCGCTCGAGCGCCAGAGTGCACGATCGAGCGTAAATTCGACCTAACCAGTACTTTTGCAGGCCTCAAGGGTCCGCTCGAGCGGGCACCCTGTTTTCTGGAATTTTGAAAAGTCATTCTGTGATTCATTTTCTGTTCTCTTTCACTTGCAAGCACTCTTAGGCATGCATTAAGCATTGTAATTGAGTTAAAGAGATAAGAATGAACCTAGAGAGGAATATTTGAATTAAAGAACGGATTGAATCGTTTGTGACTCATATGTGTTATATGATGTGTAGGGTCAGGTTCCAGGGCAAATCCACAAGCCGATCACTGTAAGTAATATCAATATTTGGAAGCTTGTCATTTGTCCAATTGCTTATTTTCGTATAAGCCTTATGCCTTATGATTTGCTAGTTTGAATTGTGGACAAATGTCTGATAAGAATGAATGGGCCAGAGGCCGTTTTGACAAGAAAGAATGGATGGGCCAAAGACCGTTTTGATATGAATGGATGGGCCAAAGGCCGTTTTGACATGAATGGATGGGCCAGAGGCCATTTTGACATAAATGAGTGGGCCAGAGGCCGTTTTGACAGGAATGAAAGATAAATGGGCCAAAGGCCAGTATGTTTGAAACCACAATCACTTGACTTAAATTGTGTATATAAATGTTAAATAAAAATGTGAATTGGGCCCAAGGCCGTTCAGAGTATGTTGTTCTACATATCGGTTGTATCTTCTTGTTTGATATTATTCCCTAGGCTATCGCTCACGCTCATTCATGTGTTTGTAGGTGAGCTAAGAAAGGTCCAGACCCAGCAGCCCTAGTGAAGTCTGTGTAGAACAACCGAGTTTTGGAGAGTCAGCCCTAGTGTCTCACGCACGAGACTCGTCTTCGCCTTTCTGCTATGCTATGTTATTTTTGTCATGTTGGTGAGGACTTTGCATATGTCTGTATATAGTTTTCATGGGTTGACTTAGTTTTTGGATGATCCTGTTTGTACAGAACTTATACTGCTATATTTCTGTTGTGAGTTATTAATGTATATATGTTTGGTTGTTTGGATGTGCCATGTAAGTACAGCTCTATAGGCAAAGTTTTGAACTGCTTCCGTTTGGCCCCCATTAACTCTATTAAAATACATTTGTTTTGGTTTGAGGTCGTAGGTAATCTCGTGATTACTGGCCGGTTATGTCTTTAACCCACAGGGGCGAGTTCGGGTCATGACAGAGTGGTATCAGAGCACGAGTTAATAACTCACACACTTGTCCAAAAGAGCAATAAGCGTCTAGAAAAGATATAGGATGCATTCATGTGATAAGTATGACCTTGATAGTATCGGGAATGCATCTAAATGTTTTGATATGAACAATTATGTGTTGTAAGTTTATGAATTGCTTGCATTGCAAATTATCTGAATATATATGCTCTTTAGTATATGCATATTTGTGAATCTTTTGTGTGAAATATAATGCAAGTTTAATCAGATGGTGAGAACAAGAGGTGATGAGATAGAGGAGTCCTCTACTGCCAGAATAGATAGAATGGAAAGACTGATACAGGAAATGGCAGAAGCTTTGAGACAACAACAGGAATGGCAACAACAGTGGCAGCAACCACATCCTCCACCTCCACCTCCGGCACCACCCGTGCCAGATAATCAGAATGATGATCAGATAATAGCTCTCACCAAAGAATTCAAGAAAATGAAACCACAATAGTTCCATGGTGGATTAGATCCGTTGAAAGCCGAAGCATGGGTTCTCGGCATTGAGAAATTGTTTGAAGTGCTCCCGTGCTCGGAGACTCAGAAAGTGCTTCTAGCTACTTTTATGCTAGAAGACGAGGCAATAAGATGGTGGATGTTAATACGAGAAAATCATAAGGATGTTGACTGGGTGAAATTTCTGGAAATTTTCTATGACAAGTACTTCCCACAGTGTGTTCGGGACAGGAAAGTGGCAGAGTTCATGGAACTAAAGCAAGACAGTATGACTGTAGTTGAGTATGAGGCCAAATTCACTGAATTGGCCAGGTTTGCGCCACATGTGATTGACACGCCCAAACACGGCACACGAGTGAAGAAGGGTTGCACAAGAAAGCGCGATGCACTAAACAGTGCGAAAACGTCCAAACGCAGGACACGAGTGGAGAAGGGTACGTCCAAACGCGGCACGCGAGTGGAGAAAGGGTACGTCCAAACGTAGTACGCGAGTGGAGAAGGGGGGTACGTCCAAACACGGCACGCGAGTGGAGAAGGGGTACGTCCAAATGCGGCACGCGAGTGGAGAAAGGGTACGTCCAAACGCGGCACGCAAGTGGAGAAAGGGGGTACGTCCAAATGCGGCACGCGAGTGTAGAAAGGGTACGTCCAAACATGGCACGCGAGTGGAGAAAGGGGGTATGTCCAAACGCGGCAGGTGAGTGGAGAAGGGGGGAGTAGGCAAACTGAACCGAAACTTCTCTTGAATGAACCGTACATACAATAACGTGCCTGCAAAAGAAAGAAACTCAACAGGTACAATATAGTAGAAATGCATGTTCAATGTTAGATCAAGATAACATTTCAATATGAGATAAACACATGCGTAACAATACAAGTAAAACATGCGCGACAACGCAAACAAAGGGTGCATAACAAATGTAAGTAAAATGTGCGCGACAACGCATAGCAAGGGGTGCATAACAAATGTAAGTAAAATGTGCACGACAACGCATATAGTGTGTGCATAACAATGCGAAAGAAAGGCATGCGCGACAACGCAAGCCAAGTGCATAACAATGCAACTGAAACAAGCATAACAATGCAAGGGAAAGCATGCGCGACAACGCAAGCAATGTATATAACAATGCGACAACAAAGAGAGGCACATATTCAACGTAAGCATGGTAAAGGCATGTTATTCGCAATGTTGAGATACAACTTCAAAGCAGGACGAGGCATGCTCAATGCAAGAGCGAAAAGACGTATAACAAGCGCGCTTATTATAAACATGACAAAACATTGTAGTGCAACATATTCAAAGCAATTTTCGAATCTCCCAATATACAAAAGGATACGAAAAATGATACACCTCGTGCCTATCGAGTGCCGCACACGGAAGACACGGTTCGAGATCAACACGAAGGCCGGTTAAGCTTCAAAAGTGTGTTTTCTTGCACTTTCTTGAAAGATGAAGGTACCAATCAACAGAACTGACCCAAACAAGGGCATTGGAGGTGCATCGGCCACAAGGGGAGGCCATCGGCCATCCATCGGCCATCAAATGATCTTATCGGCCAAATATTTAGCCGATCGGCCAACAATTTGGCCAATTGGCCAAAAGTGGCAGATTTGGGGCAATTTTGTCCATTCACCTCGGGTCTTTAAATATAGGGCTTCAAACCCTATTTCCTCACTCCTCCTTAGTCAAAAATCATTCCCCTCCCTCTCTAGGTGATTTTCTTCCCTTCGATCCGTGTTTTTCCTTTGTTTTCGAGCCTTCCGCAACTTCCGATTCGCGAAAACCTCTTCATTCCAAACACTTTGAACCGAACGAAACGCGATTTCGATACCACATTTTTGATTGATACCACTTCGGGTTTGTTTCCCCTAAGTTTACCTCGATCTTCGTGCCTTTTCCCACACTCCGACCTTTTCTCCCGTTTTTCACCCCTCGGGGTTGACTTTCGGTTGACTTTTTGCATCTTTGCCCATTTTCCATACCCTTGACCATTTTTGCACTCTTCTCGAGATGACAGACGATATTCCACGAGGTGGGACTCCCCCAGAGATGGATACGGATCCGATGTCGAGCTCTTGCCGCTCAGTGTTTGACCATTCGAGCTGGCGACATACCGGCCCGCGATACACGTATTGCCCCCAGATAGCATTCGCCAGTTCAGGAGCTACGCGCGAGGTGCGCCATTGGAGCTCTTGCTACGCGAGTCGGAGTCACACATTTCTTACGACGCCGCTGAGGTATACTCTTCCCCTCTTTTACTTTCTGCAATGTAGATCAGATATCTTGAATAGCCAATTTTGTTTTTTAACTGAATAACCCAAACACACTGATACGTCACATGCTTAGTTCACCCTGAGCACAATCATACACGATATCTGTGTAATCTCGAACATATGCACACACACTGCATTTTCATCAATTTTGAACGCATTCAAACACTGTATTTCTAACACTACTTCGCATCTGTTTGTCTTTGAATACAGGGAGATTCCCATGCCTTCCGGGGTATGGGAATACCATTGCCCGAGGTTGGTACATAGAGTTGCCCGATGCGGTTCGCCATATCGGTGACGAGGCCAGCTTCGGCATTTTCTGCATGGGACTCGCGCGCCTCACTGTGAGTAGGCCCCTTCTTGGTACTGTAGTGGAGAGGCGGTGGGACACCACCGATTTCTTCCACCTTTCTGCTGCAGGGGAGATGACGATGACTCCCTTCGACTTCTCCATGCTCACCGGCATAGGAGTAGAGGGTGATTCGATTCCCTTCGACACTGACATGGGTGAGTGGGATGCTACCCAGATCTCCTTGCTCGGCGCTCGTCCACCTCTCTGTCGGCCGGGGTTTGTGAGGTATTCTTGGTTCGAGAACCATTTCAGAGTGCAGGCGCCAACGACCCGTGAGGAGGCGGAGCAATATGCTCGAGGGTTCATCATGTTCTTGCTGGGTACCACCATTTTCGCCGACCGGGCGAACACAGTTGCCCCCTATTTGCTGAGCGCATTGGTGGACGTGACCGGGATCCGTTGCTATGACTGGGGTGGCGCAGGCTTGGCCGCGCTCTAGGGATACATGAGTTCTTCATCCCACCGTAGCGGACATCTGCTAGGAGGCTACTGGCGGGCCTGGGAGGTACATTTTCCCTTTCTATCTTACAGTTCTGCTTTACACTATCTGTACACCACACACACTGCATACACGCAATCTGCTTTACATTGGTTGTACACTGCACTCACTGCACAATACACTTCACACACTGTATACATGCAATCTGCTTTACACTGACTGTACATTGCACACACTGCACAATCCACTTCACACGACTCTGATTTCTGCTTTATCTGCATACTGCCTTACTGATAAACATAATCTTTGTTGCCCTTTTACATTCTGTAGTTGTGGGTGTATGTCTACTTTCTGAGGCTTGCTCCAGAGCCAGAGGGAGAGATGCCCCTTGCTGTCCCATATTCTTATCGATTCGATGTGAGGTGCGAGCAGAGGCCATGGGAGTCTTTCCTGTTCTTCCGCAGATACTTTGACACCATTACCGCTGTAGAGGTATTTCAAACATTACTGTTTATTTGAGTTTCGCTTTACATTGTACTTTCAACAGCAGATAACAAATTGTATATCCTGTCATTTGCAGATCACTTGGCAGCCCTGGGTCGCGCTACCGGAGGCAATGAGAGAGCAGTATGCGAGTGCTCAGGAGACTGCCCGGTTCAGGGTTTTGCTGGAGGGTCCGGTCTGCCGGGCATGGTATCTGGGTAAGCGCTTTCTGCGTCAGACGCTCGGCCTACTAGAGCAGATAGTCCCGAGGCCACCTCCCACCTACATGAGGCATACAGAGAGGTACACCCCAGAGGAGATGACTGACTTCACTATTGGCTGGGACGCCGACTTCTTCAGAGATGAGGGCGATTACACCGTCTTCATCGAGACTTATCTCATACGGCCCCTGGCCAATGCTTGCTGAGTTGAGAGGGAGAGGCCTGCAGCGCCAGCAGGAGCAGCGAGGGCGACTCAGGCCTGCGACAGGAGTGGGTCCCGGAGGGGATGTTGAGCGGAGTGGCCAGAGCTGCTCACCACCATGACATGCCGAGGACAGGGCGGGGAAACTTATCAGATACCCATCGCTCCTCCTCCGGCTGATCATGAGCTCGTTGGAGTTCGTGGCTCGACACCGGTATGTGTTATACTTTGCATTCTGTATAGTCATTTCATTTCATTCGATATCCCGCAGAATACTAATGACTTTAACACTTTTGCAGGCTTCCATTGAGTACACTGGGCAGGCTCTAGAGCAGTCAGCCTCAGTGATGGGGATGCTACAGAGGAGCATGGACTTGCTCAGTATCTATGGTATTCCGGTGAGTTCTTTCGACCTTAGTCCCCAAAACCTTGCACATTCTATTCCATACTGATCTGACCCATCACATTGTCAATACATCGCTTGCTACACTGCATTCACATACCACTCACTTCACTAATACACTGTAATCATACACTGCTCATGGCATCCATACACTGTACTCACACATTGTACTCATACGCTGCTCACGGCATTCATACACTACTCACAGCATTCATACACTGTACTCATACACTGTATTCGGTATTCATACTCGACTTTGCATAGCATAACTGATGCATTTGCCAATTGTCCTTTTTAGGCCCCATTCCAGATACCGGCCGCAGGGGGTGCTTCAGTAGGACCATCTGTACCTGCTCGAGGAGCGGGGAGAGCAGGACGAGGGATCTTAGTATGCCACCGCAACAGAGCCAGGCGTGCTCACTCTGGGAGTAGCTCGCGAGCGCCTATTCCAGATGATGACGAGTCTGATGCAGAAGCAGAGTCGTCTCAGGATAAGGTAGAGGATGGCTCAGGCTCGGACTCAGACGGTGGAGCTGGCGGCGATGATCCTGGACCTTCGTCCAGGAAGAGGACGAGGACAGACTCCCGTACTTGAGGCAATTGGCGCCGATCCAGACATTTGCTATTTTTTCCTTTTTTGCTTTATTTTCCTTTTTACTGGTAGTTTTGCACATTGTACTGCCTCAGGCAGATTTTGTTTTCTCCAAAACTATGTACTTTTGCAAAAGAAAATATGATGAAATAAAACAGCTGTTTTTGTTGAAAAAGTGTTGCATTTATACATTCTAAGCATCGTATCGCATCACATCGCATTACATAACAATGTAAATGAGATTAAACTTTTTTTGATATCAGGTGGTGAACCAACTGACAACAAAACAACTCGATAAGCAAAACAAAGAACTTGACAAGCTAACCAAATACAAATACAACTCGATAAGCAAGACAAAGACTAAAGAACACAAAATACAACTCGATAAACAAAAGTACAACAACTCGATAAACAAATTGAAGTAACACAGGCGTGACTTCGCAAAATCATTACCGAAAGGCATTTGAAGTGGAACCAGTCACAAGTTCTTCACATCTCCAACTCATAGACAGCTCAGAGATCAAGAGGAGAGGCCATCGGCCAGAATGAAAGGCCATCGGCCACAAAAAATGACCATTGGCCATCATTACTAGCCGATCGGCCAAAAAAGATGGCCGGTCGGCACTCTTTTTGGTCGATCGGCCAAAAATGGCAAGAACCTCTAGAATGCTGCCACCTGTCTTCCACTCAACACCTTATCTTCTACAAAAGCCCCAGCTTCGTAGTTTTCTCCATTTCAGCTCAAATTTGCACCAAATGGAAGAATTTCTTGTCCAAAATCTCACCAATTGGATTGACAACTTGGATGGCTCGGAAAAGCTGAATTTCTGGGGCTTCAGCATAAATGCACTATTCACGTTGAGTCGCACCTCACTGCGTTTTCTGTTCCTTCATGTCGTGGCAAGGTTTTGGAATCCGGTGACACACGTCTTTAGCTTTGGCGGACAAGAGATGTGTCCCAGCTTCGAGGATTTCCAAGCTTTAATGGAATCCGAGCGCGATGAAGAAATCTTGTCTCAATTCCGCTTCAGCTACGTCCAAGCCTTGGGACGGATGTGCGGCCTTACTCTACATGACACTCGGTCATTGATTCGTGACGGAGAGCTGGACATCCCGAGCTTGGTTCGTCGATTTTCTGATGCCGGTGACCGTGACGATCATCATTGGCAGGGTTATCGGCGACACGCGCTTTGCTTGTGCATGTATCTGATTTCTTGCTTGCCCCCAGGCTCTGGTGGGTTTAGCACTCATTTGATTGAAGTTGCCGAGGGCTTAAAAGAGGGCAAGAGCTGCATCGCCATGACACTAGTTGAGACATTGATGGGTTTGGACGCTTTTCATCGCCGGGATGTAACTAGATTCGCGGGGAGTCCACTACTACTGCAGGTAATGTTTCCCACCCTATCTTACATATATTTCTCATATCACTCGGCCCTCAGGCTCGGTTTTTCTCTCAAAACCCTTTTCTCTCAATGTACACCTCTCTATTCTTTAATCTCTCATTTTTCATCCCTCCCCAGATATGGTTGATGGATAAATTGAAGATTGTGGACTCATGCCCAGCATATTCAGCTCGCAGCTATTTCTGCCGACGACGTCTAGTCGATGCCTTGGATGAGGGATGGTGGTGCGAATGGATGTGCAGTTTGTCTGCTCTAGACATTGCTTGGCGCTGCCCTTGGCTTAATTTACCGGCGATAAGCTACAACATGACTCGCCAGCCTAGGATCCAGTTGATTGGCCTGACACACTGTGTCTTTTACTTCTCATTCCGATTTTGGAACCAGTTTGAACATGATCAGACTTGCCCGAAGGAGGGGATAGAGTACCCTGCCGCATTTCTGATCTGAGGTGCACAGCTAGCTCAGTATGCCACAGCATGGAGGACGAGAGAGCTTCTGACCCCCGCTCCCACTTTCAATTGCACCCTCTCTGACGAGTGCATGGCTTGGCTTGATGATGAGGTGCCGATCGGGCCCACTTTGGCATCAGAGGCTTCCACAAGCTCTGGGAGGGGATGCAGGAACACCTAACTATACCCCAAATTTATTTGCTTTAATCAGTACTTTTAAGTTTTCTTTATGAATGCATTAAAAAAGCAACTTCGATTTGTATTCAAGAGTAGAAGAACTCTGTATTGATATCAATATAATTGAAGGTTGTGAGTACTGAAAATTTTCCGTTTGGTCCAAAAATGGTCTAAGTTGTAAAAAGATTAATTTAAGAAAAATCAACTTTTATTAAAACTTTTCAAAACCATTTTCGATATGGATCAAAACTGGACAAGCCTGAAATCTATCACTGAGATGCACAACCCCGGATCCCATCAACTGGAAAGTTGCCCCTAGTCTGAATAACACTGCACTGGAGATCACAACCGAGCTCTTGAATGCAGAATAGACGAAGATGACCAAACATGATCACATGGACAAAGTTAATTTGGAAGTGTTTATGGCTGGACTTCGGGATGAAGTTGCCTACGTATCCCAAAGATGGGAATCAAGCCTTACGTAGTTTGGCTCGGGTTCACTCGTGTATTAACTCTCTCATTTTACGCTCTAACTTTTGCCAAGGCCGCCCTTTCTGAGTTTTCAACCTTGCGAGCTCAGTTTTTATAATTTCAAAATTTTCATGCTCTAACTTTTGCCTAGGTCGCCCTTTCGGGTTTTCGGCCTAGCGAGCCACTTGGGGAAAGTATTTCTTTAACTTGTCAATGTTGATCAGTTGGGAGAACTCTAGGCCATCTAGGTCCATCAGAACGACAGCTCCACCTGACCAGGTAGACTTGATGATGTAAGGACTAGTCCAATTGGGTTTGAACTTGCCCCTAGGGTCGTGGATGGGAGATCGGTTGTCTTTGAGCACCAAATCTCCTTCTTTTAAATTCCTGGACCTAATCTTCTTGTTGAAAGCCCTGGCAATTCTTCGTTGATAACCCTGAACATGGTACAGCGCTCTCAGCTTTCTCTCCTCAAAGAGCATGAGTTCTTCGAACCTGCTTTGCTGCCAATTTTCCTCAGCTATCTGACACTCAGCCAGTGCTCGTAATGACGGAACCTCAACTTCGATAGGCCGAACGACCTCCATCCCGTAAACCAAGGAATACGGAGTTACCCCAGTAGAAGTTCGAATTGAAGTCTGGTAGCCCCACAGAGCAAACAGCAGCTTATCTAGCCAGTCCCGGTGGGTTTCCACCATCTTCTGCAGAATGTGCTTGATGTTCTTGTTGGCGGCCTCAACTGCTCCGTTGGTCTGTGGCCGATATGTAGATGACTTATGAAAAGCCACGTTGTACTTGTCCAACAAGTCGATCACTTCCTTCTTGAAGTGGGAACCATTATCTGAAATAATCTCGTTTGGACTCGTAGCGACAGATGTTGTTGTTCCTGATGAACTTAGCAACATGCGATGCCTTCAACACCGCATAAGATTGGGCCTCAACCCACTTTGTAAAATAGTCTATCGCGACCAGAATGAACTCATGCCCATTGGACCCCATTGGAGTGACAGCCCTGATTACATCAATCCCCCAGCTGAAAACGGCCATGGCGAAGTCATGTTGTACAGCTTCGACGGCAGAATGTTCATGCGGTTTGCATGGATCTGACATTTGTGGCATCGCCGGACAAAGCCAATACAATCTCCTCCATGGTGGACCAGTAATAATCCTGTCTAAGGATCTTCCGGGCTAGCATCACCCTGTTCATGTACGCTCCGCACTCTCCTCCATGGATGGTCTCTATCAGGCGCTTGGACTCTTCAGCATCAACACACAGCTTATGCATCCCGAGATGACCTCTTTTGTACAGTTTACCCCCGCAGACGATGAACTGAGCAACCATTCTTCAAATTGCCCTTTTATCTTTGGCATCTGCCCCTGGTGGATGCGCCTCTTTTTCCAAGAAGTTCCAGACATCGTAATACCAGGGATTCTTATCTTGTACCTCATTTATGGCAACAATCAGCTCGTAGGCCGACACAAATTTCTGTTCGATGATGATCGGACGCATCTGGACTCTGAAAAGGATGTCTATCATAGAAGATAGAGTTGCTAGTGAATCAGTGAACCTGTTGTTCTCTCTTAACAGATGAGCGAAGTTCAACTTCTCAAATCGAGGAATCAGAACGTCCAAGGTCTGGTGGTAGATTCTCATCTTTTCTTCTTTAACTTTCCAATCTCCTTTAGCTTGAGATACAACAAGGTTCGAGTCCCCGATGACGTCCAACCGTTTTGCCCCTAGTTCTAGGGCGGCTTCTAGTCCAGCAATACATGCCTCGTACTCTACTTCATTGTTCGATACTTTGAACCAGAGTTTGAATGCTAAAGGTATACGGGAATTGTTGGGTGCTATCAGCAACACCCCTATCCCATATCCGTATTGGTTTGACGCTCCGTCAAAGTACATCGTCCAAGTCTCTTCTTCAATATGCAGAATGGCCTCGTCTGGGAATAGATACTCAACTGCTTCATCCCCTTCCACTGGGCGATCGACTAGGAACTCCGCTACCGCTCTCCTTTTTACTGACTTGCGCGTCATGTATTTCAGATCGAATTCAGAAAGCAAAAGCAACCAACGAGCTAGCCTACCCGTAAGTGTCGGTTTCTCGAAGAGATATTTGATGGGATCTAATCTCGAAACCAGTATTATAGAGTGAGCTAACAGGTAGTGCCGCAGCTTCCTGGTAGCCCATACCAAGTCTAGACAAGCCTTCTCCAACGGAGTGTAGCGGGTTTCATAATCCAGCATTTTTGCTCAAGTAGTAGATAGCTCTCTCCACCTTGTCCTCAGACTCCTGTGCAAGCATGCAGCTCATTGTAGTTTCAGTCACTGAAAGATATAGAATCAACGATTTCCCCGGCTCAGGCGGTGACAACACAGGTGGGTTCTGTAAATATTGCTTGATTTGTTTGAAAGCAGCTTCGCATCGGCCGTCCCATTGGAATTTCTTTCCTTTCTTCAGGAGACCAAAGAGTGGTTCACAAGTCAAGGTTAATTTTGCAATAAACCGTCTTATGAATTGCACTTTACCCAGAAAGCCTCGCATCCCTTTTCAGTCCTCGATGGTGGCATTTCTAAGATGGCCTTGATTTTAGAAGGATCGACCTTGATACCTCTCTGTGTGATCAAGAACCCCAACATTTTCCCTGCTGTAACACCAAACGTACATTTCTGAGGATTTAGCCGCAGCCGATACTCCCTGATCCGTTGAAAGAACTTCTGTAAGGCGGTGTAGTGGCCCTCTGTTTCCTTGGATTTGACAATCATCTCATCCACGTACACCTTAACCTGTTTGTGGACCATGTCGTGCAAAATCGTGGTCGCAGCCCGTTGATATGTAGCTCCAGCATTCTTCAGCCCAAACGGCATAACCCTATAACAATAGGTTCCCCACGGAGTGGTAAAAGTAGTATTCTCCTGGTCTTCGGGTGCCATCAGAATCTGATTGTAGCCAGAAAACCCATCCATGAATGAGAACAACGCATGCCCTGCAGTGAAGTCCACTAATTCGTTGATATGTAGCAGAGGAAAGTCGTCCTTCGGACTGGCTTTGTTCAAATCCCTGAAGTCCACACATACCCGAATTCTGCCGTCCTTCTTCGGCACCGGAACTATATTGGCCAACCAAGTTGGGTATTCTGATACCAGCAGGAACCATGCGTCAATTTGCTTGTGACCTCTTCTTTGATCTTGATTTCCCAGTCCGGGCGGATCCTTCTGAGCTTCTGCTTAACTGGTCGGGCCTCTGGGTCAAGAGGGATCGGGCGCTATACTATCTTAGGATCGATTCCAGGCATGTCTTCGTAGGACCACGCAAAAACATCTTTGAAATCTTTTAACAAAGCAACTAAGCGCTCGCGCTCCTCCGAAGACAATGTGGACCCGATCTGGACCAGCTGCGGGTCCTTCTTAGTACCCACATTAATTGTGGTGATTTCATTAACCAAGGGTTTTACAAACCTCTCCTGCTCCTGACCAAGCAAATACTTCAAAACTGGAGGAATTTCTTCCTCGTCGTTTTCATCGAAATTTTGAAAGTCCTGATTAATGCAATAAATCAAAGGCACAGAAAAGTACTCGAAGGCCACAGCCGCACAATTCTCATTAATCACTTCCAAGTCACCTGATTCCTCTGTTACAACAGACTCAAAGGAAAAAGAAAAAGACAACCTAGACAAGACTGTGGCATCCGGGTTGTCACCCCTAAGAATACTGGACTCAGACTTAGACGAGCTGGAACCTGATTCCGACTCCATAGACTCAGTGGAATCAGATTCCGGCTCACTACCTGACCCAGTGCTACTTGATAAGAATCCCTCCTCGTACTGCCAGACGATGGATGGTGCAATGGACGCATCCAAAATGTTTGAAAATGGGCTCACAGCCGCTTCATTCCCGATCATGGACACTGAGTTATCCCCCAAGCACTCATGTACGATCGGAGGATCTGAAAGTAGACAAGCCAGTGCTACCCCCATTTCAATCTCTGCGCTCTCGGAATCCTCTTCCTTACAATGCTCAGCCTCAGCTGGTGGGTCTGTCTGCTCTTCGGCAACATCATCCCCGGGCAACTGCAAGTCAAAGAAGATCTCGAACCCCGGCAAGCGCCTCTTCTCTGTGTTTAGCCATGGTTCTGGGAAACCGCAGAATGGAAAGTCTTCCCCCTCCCGGACAAAGCGTCCGTTCAGGGTGCCCTGAATAGGCCGATGTACCAACTCATAAGGCTTCCCGGCTCGCTTGGCTCTGGCTCTTCCGAACATCTCCTTGTCTTTCCTCACCCAGTCCTCTTTGGTAGGCAGATAACCTAAGCCAAAAGTATGCGGGTTATGCGGCACTTCGGTCGATACTGTAATGCCCTTCCGGCCACTTTTTCCTAATCCTATCCCGAGGATGTGCTGGAGCTTGTTCATGAGGTACACAGACTGCGCACTGACATACAACCCCTCATCAACAACCAAAATATTCTATACGACCCGGGCCTCGGCTAAGGTAAATCCTGACAGGAATACATCCTCCATGTCATGCTCGATTTCCAAAATCGGTGTAGACACCTCTGGCGGATGTATTGAAGAATTCCCAAAAACTATAGCAACTCCCTTCCTGTGGAGGTATTTCAACATTTGATGCAGGGTAGGAGAGACCGCCTTTACCTGGTGTAGCCACGGCCGCCCTAGGAGTAAATTAAAGGTTGTAGGAACGTCTAAGACATGAAAGTCAATATCCTGCTGTCCTAGACCAACCTGAGTTTGAATCTTCACGGTCCCCATCACCTCTCTGCTGGTATTGTCGTAGGCCCTTATCACCTGGGCAGTTGGCACAAAGTCCGCGGGCTTCAACCCGATTGCATATGCTGTCCTCGACGGGCACACGTTAATGGCTGATCCTGTGTCGACAAGAACCACCGGTATCTATTTGTCTTTACACTTCACAAAGATGTAGAGTGGTTTGTTATGGTTTGAGCCCTCAGGTGGTAGCTCCTTATCGATGAAGGTTAACGTCGGGGAAGCTCCTCCCCGAAAAACTAACCGTACCAGCTGCTCTGGAGTGGTCTTAATTGAAAGTTTGGCCTTGTCCATAGCAGAAAGGACAGCCTATCTATGAACTCTTGAGGCCATAAGTATTCCCTAGATGGAGATGTCTGCTTGTATCTTCTTTAGTTGTTTCAGCATAGCCTCCTCTTCGAGCAGCTTTTCTTTCTGCTTGTCTACCTCTTTGTCGTTTCCGGACGCCTCTAGTTGATCTAAGTGTGGGGACTTAAAATACCGCCCGCTCCTAGTCATGTGGTCAACTTTGCTAATATACCAGGTATCATCCGGCTGGTTATTCCCCCAGTCCTCATCGGTGTGGGCAAGACATAGGTCATCATCTTCCCACCACAATACCATCGGCAGCCGACAGACACCTGTCCGGCTCCGTTACCACTATTCCTGTGCCCATAGCACCTCCCGTTCCTGTGCCCGCAGCACGTTCCGTTCTTGTGCATAGAACATGTTTTGTCCCCGCAGGGGCTTTGGCCTTTCTAGCCCTCTCAGAATCCTCGATCCTTTCCCGTTCAAACTACTTCAGTGCAATCTGCTGTTCAGTATCTTCTGTACCCAAACTGCCTGTATTCTTAGCAAAATTCTTAACGTCGATGCTCTCCGGCGATGCATTTTGTTCCTCGGCCCTTCCGGCCACAGCTGATGTCCCTGCCCCTGACGGACCCTGTTTTGGCTGAGGCTGCTCAACAACATTTGGCTCGTCGCTGAGCCACCCTGTAGTCTCTGCTGACCCATCCAAGTCGAACCAGTTGACAGTCATGTCCCCTGAGTCCTGCTCTTCAAAGAACTACAGATTTGCAATGTCTTCTTCCAGATGCGCTAGGTTATCTAGCCCCTGATTAGGTCCATCCTTTCGTACTACGCAAGTCTCTGCCCCCACTGGCAATTCCACATTCGGCCTAGCCTAGCCTGCTGATGTGATGTAACCGCTTGGGTTGTACATGAAGCTTGCAGACCTCTCAGGCTCCGATCCATCATTCTCATCTTCCCTCGTAGTCGACCCAATTCTATCCTCGATAGTCACCATCACCGTTTCAGGTTGGGTTTGGGAGATGTCCAATATGCACAAGTCAGTGCTGTCAGGAATGAACACCTCCGGCTTGGGTAGGTGAGAAGGGGTGATATATATGCTAGGGTCGTATGACACAACCCCAGTTTGGATCAGATTGATGCATTTGGGAGGTGGAGCTTGGTTATGTGGTGGGAGAGGGTTGGTTGTGACATTGGGCTTCTCCGGAGGCACGATCACCCTGTTGTCAACGAGATCCTGAATCTCGTGACGCAATCTATAGCATTGGTCGGTGTCATGACCATGTTGTTGGTGATAAGCGCGGTATTTTGCCGGGTTATGGGAGGGAGGAAGCTTTTCTGGTAAGGGCCGCGGCTCTGGGGGCTTCAAGTGTCCTTTCCTGATCAAAACCCCCAAAGCTTTGGACAAAGCATGCATAGTGGGGTGAAGGTTCGCTGGCCTCTAGGTGTATACCTGGCTGTTTGCGAGCTACTTCCGGACGCACCGATGAATGGTGTAGCTGCAAGGGTTTTTGGGGTGGTAGTGGTGACCACACTCACATCTGAAGCTCTGGCAACTGCAGCGCGGCTTGTGCCAACATTCGTACTGCAGTTGAATGCCCGCTTGGGCTACTCTCTCTCATGATCAATGAGGCCCTGTTTCATGGCGTTCTCGATCTGCACCCCTATCTCATGTAGATTTGCAAAGGTGGGGAAGGGGAGAACGATCATCTTCTGCATGAGTTTGGGCTGGAGGTTATGCACAACCATCCGTATCTGATCTTTTTCAACAGGTCTGATGGTCATCATTGAGGCCTTAGCCCTCCATCGAGTCACAAAATCAGAGAAGCTCTCCTTCGGCTCTTGCCTAGTTATCTCGAGATCATGAGTTGTGATCTCGATCTGCGTATTATAGGAGTATTGAGCTACAAAGGCCTCAACCATCTCCTCCCAGTTTCTCTTAAAGGAATCCTCCAGCTTTGTATACCAAATAGCCGCTCACCCGACAGGGTCCGGCCAAACAGAGAAAGCTTTTGCAATCTGGAGAGGCCCATCGGCCTTAGTATATCCGAGAACAACCGCAAATGCACCATAGGATCCCCAGACCCGTCGAAACGGTCTATGTACGGCATTTTAAACCGATCTGGCAGAGTGACGACCGAGTCGGTGTACCCATCCTCTATATCCGGAATGGATTTCACGCCTTGAGACTTTTTAAACAGCTTCTCTAGCTTGCTCACTTTTAACGCTGTGGGATCCACCTCGAACTCAAATGGTGTGTCCACTATATTGGTCTGTGCTTTGGATAGCTGGGATAGGATTAGGGGCGGAGCTGGCCCTGTTGGAACGTCCGTATTTTCCTGGACATTAGCGGTCTCCCCGAGTATTGGAACTCTTGGTAGGGAAGGAGCTGGGTGCGAAGCAGATGCTCCAGCTTGCTGTGGTGGTTGTTGTTGCTGTAGTCTAGTAATTAACTCTGCCTGTTGGGTCATAACCTCAGCTTGGCGTGCGACAAATTCTGCCTGACGGGCAGCATCCTGCTGCACGGTTTTCATACTCTCCTGGAGCTAATGCATCACCTCCTCTATACCTGCCATATTGTCTTGATCTAACTGAACTACCGGTATATCTGTCTCTGCAATAGAAACGAAAATCTCAGCCCGTTTACTCATTGGTGTGGTGGATAAAGACCGCTGACTTGATAACCGTTGTACTTATGGACTATGCCTGACTGACCTCCATCTGGTAACCGGGGGTAAAGAATGGAACACTGGTTGTCCGTCTATCAGATCCTCGGATTGATTAAGTCTACGACCTCTAACCCAGAGTGCTCGGGGAATATCTGCCTGGTCGGATGTAATGGTGCTAAACTACCTTGTAAAAAGATAAATAAAGAATAATAAGGAAACAATGAATAGAAAAACGGACAGCACAACAGCTTAAATAAAGACAACACACAGTTGGCAAACACAAGCTGAAAGAACTATTCTCAACCACTGATCACTGTTCCCAAATCACTGCCCCAGATCTGATACCCTCAGGTAAAACTGATTCTTCAAATACTGATGCCCACAAGCCTGATACCCAGACTTGCAAACTGATACATGCATTCTTGTAGAGACGCACTCTAAAAGTACATAGCAAGCAAGTGAGAGCCAAAACACCCCTATGGAGGGGTAGGGTTTCCCTGTCCTATTTTGTCAGGAGCTAGGGTTTCACTACGCACACAGCGGTTTCAAATAACCTACAATCGGGTAAGCAACCTATCCTAGCTTGGAATGGTCACTATAGATTCCGATATGCACTAGGTCGAATGGTCAAAAAGGGTGCCCTGGTAAAAATCGGAGTTTGTGTTCCCGTCGTGGCAGAGCCCACAACCGGTCAGCCTTTTGGCATGCTTCTCAAAGCGAACCTCCGGCAAACCGTTCAGGAATAGCATACGGCAAACACGGTGTCCTAGGTGCACCAATGCAAATGCAATGCAAAGAGACACATAAGTGTAGTCAAAACAAGATATCATGAGTTCGAGTCAAGTTCTCTAAATCCCCAGCAGAGTTGCTAGAAACTGTAGACGCGCCCAAACGTACCGGCTCCGCGTGCGAAGGCGCGAAAATCCGTTTTGTTCATTAGCTGCTACAGTTCGGACACAATCTCATGGTTCTGAATCTAACCTCACAAAGTGCAATGCAAGACCGATAAATCACCAAAGAGTCAAAATCCGGCAAATCGTTTTGGAAAACTGATTTTTATAAAGAAGTGCCAAACATGGACTGCTTTGCCAGATACAGAGTTGCCACCTAAATGTTTTGTTTTTGGGAAATTTAGGAAACCCTGACTCGTGCCTAAGACCACGTGTCCGTCATCACCAAAGTTGCCTCGGCTCGGGAACTTGGGTACGAGAGGGAAAGGTCATGCAATGAGCACCCCCGCTCGCCCGATCAAAGATCGGCCTGTACTAAGCATGATATTTTGTTTTTGAAAACACGTGTTCTTATTCCGGTTATTAACCTAGAATTACTATGTGATGCGCGCAGCATAAAAGTATAGACTAGATCGCCTAAGTTGGAACAAAACATTGCACGTTCATTTGTAAAAAAAACGGTTTGAAATTTACTACTCGCAAGTAGGCTAAATCAGGGATTTCAATGAATTGTTCCAATTCAAGCAATCTAACCTTCACCCACAGGCATTCAGGCAGTTATATCAAATAAGCAGTTAGCCTCATGGCAACATTAACACACATGCAGTATGCTAAAGTGTAAACACTCACAGTGTACTCCGAGCCAAAATAGAGAACTAGTTAGAAATCATGCATGATCCTAGTTCATGTTAAGATGGCTAATGCGACACATGCAAAAATCCAACTAAGATAGGCTCGGCTATTCTAAGAAATGGCATATGAAATGCAACTTGATACATGTATTCATGTAGGAATTGAAATACAATGCAGTTAGTATGGTGCGCCGAGCCCAGTGCATGCAATACAGATGAATGATGCACGCATGCATAGCATAAGGTATGCTAATTGAAATATGCCCTAAAACTAACCATTGTAAGCGGTTAAGTAAAAGGGAGAAAGACGTGGGGTTGGAAGACATTCACACACTCACGCACACTTATTACAGAATTCGCCCTCTCGACGGAGGGTCCGAATGAATAATACAAGCTAGCTACGCTAAGCTATTCTAACTAATCTAATAATCTAATTAGATTAATTATTACAACACCGAATTGAAAATTAGCTATGCTAAGCTAATTAAGAATTTACAATAATGAATTAAATTAGCTAACACATTAACTAATTAATTACAAATTAATTAACTACACAAAGCAGTTAAAACGGACTCGAGAAGAGGGTCATATGCATGCTCGGTCGGCTTCGCTCGGAAATCCGTTGCCATGCCTCATGTTGCCTCTGTTTGCACTGTTATGCACCTCTGAAAATTATGCCAACTTCTGTGATGCATCTAAACCACCTCATGGACATTCTGAGAGGTCATCGGCCAAGAGGGGTGGCCATCGGCCAGTGGATAATGGTCATCGACAAATATGAGGCTATCGGCCAAACATTTCTAGCCGATCGGCACACCAGATAGCCGATCGGCTATCTCTTCCTGCAAACTGCTCCTTTTGCTGCAGCAGAGTACAAATAGAGGCATGGCAATACATTTGCAAGAAAATGTGTGTGCAACCACACCCTTTATCATGCTTGAGACTCAAAGGAGTGTAGTGCTCGACTCTTGAGCCATCAATCATGCATTCCAATACATGATGGCCAAAGAGGCCGAGTTGCACAAATCAGTGTCACATGAATGCACAAAAACACATAAATGCCTTAAACGCTATCATGTTGGATCAAGAGGGTCGGCGACCGAGGATTGAGGCACGTTTCATCACTTCAAGTATGAAAGTCCCTCGTTCCTCGTGTTTTGCTTGACACCCAAACCAAACAACATTGCAAAGCAAGCATATTAAACATAATGTAATGCATGCATGATCAACTTAACAAAGCAACACAAGCATGCAAATATGAGGCAATATAACAAGCATGCAACAACATGCAATGCAATAAGCATGCAACAACATGCAAACCACATACTCAATGGACTTAAACCGAAGATGGACAAACCTCAACCATGCCAAAATAGTGGCCAAAACACCAAAACTAAGGCAACAAAAGGCAAAACATGCATGCACACATATTGGTCCATAAGCTAGGCAATAAGAACACAACCCTCAAACATGATGAAGAAATGACAAGTATGAGAGTATGGCAATAGAGTAAGCTCTGAAATCATGTGAGGAATGATGCCAAACCACCCAAACAAGATAAGCATAGCAAGCAAGGAAGCTTAAAGCTTGAAACTAGCAAAGGGACTTACACCATGGCCACACAAAACAAGACCCAAAGGGCCAAGGGCAATCAAAACAGTCCCAAGGCAGGTCAATACAAGACCAAGAACATGCTTGAACCTAGCCAACACAAGCTAGAACAAAAGGCCAAAAAGCATGAGGCATGCAAGGCTAACAAAGGGTATTACACTACACCTATTATAACCAAACATGGCATGACTTAACCAATAAAAATAGAGTTATGGCATGGTACAACAAGACCAAAAATGCACTGAAATGATGGCCCAAAGGCCTAAGCATGGTGGCATGCACAATGGCTCATTCTTGAGGCATAAAACACCAACTCTTCAAAGCATTGAAAGAGTGACAAAGGCAAGTGTATGACCATGAAACATGCACTGAAATAACATTTCAAATGATGCCAAATCATGAAAGTGGCCCAAGCAATGCATGCTAGTGGCTTGGAAACTCAAAGCTAACAAGCTAGAATGCACTATGGCTATACAAAGCATGGCATGCATGACCAAGACAACACAAATCAGAGTTTAAGCATGGTAAAATAAGGCTAAAAGCTTCTTTGATTTGAGCCAAAATATGCAAGAATGATGATCTAAATACAAGATGCATGTTAAGGCAATAGAGAGGATTGCACTACAAGTGCATGGAGCATGCAAGAGGCCATCAAACCAACCTTAGATAGAGGTATAACATGCTGAAATAAGGTCTAATACATGCTAATATGAAGCCGAAACAAGCTTAACAAACATGTTACTTTTATGAGCCATCAATACAAGCATGTAAGACACAAGGAGAGGGGATGACTCTCTCCTATTTGGGACCTCAAAACCACCTTTCCATCACTGAAAATCCTCTAAGTTTCAGTGGTGAGAAGGCCAAAACAAGGTGGTCCCAATAGCTTAAAAAGGAAGGCACAAAACAAGGCCAAACAAGGACTAAGAGGGGGTAGACTATCCCCAACACAAAAGTGACCTTAAACGAACATTACAAGCTTGAAAAATCAGAACTTTTTACAGTAGAAAGCTAAGCTTAAATCAGCATGCAAATGGGTCCAAAAGCTTAAGCCAAAATAAAGGTTTAAAGGCTTAGAATCTCACCCTTGAAGAACGCCTTCAAGAACACAACTCCAGCACTCTTTTCTAAACAAAACCAGTCCAAAAACTCTAAAACCAACTTCAAGAAGCCTCAGCAACAAAAGGATGGTGTTCTAGTAGGTGCTTTAGTGCAAAAGTATGAAGAAATCACACTTTTGGGCACAAACAAGAGCAAATGTAGAGAGAGAGGTAAAATATAGAGAAAGAGAGTGATATATGTTTTGTGTATCAACTTTTCAGAACCTCTGGAAAGGTAGAAGGGTCTCCCTTCTTATAGAATTTCAATTCTCAAGCTTGTTGAACAAGCTTGAGTCTTGATTCAATCCCTCCATACACGTGTATGGAGGATGAGAATTGTGCTCACCAGCTGGCACAGCTGGCACAAAAATATCTGCAAAAGCAGCTGGAAAGGTCTGGGCCAAGAAATATGGTCGATCAACCAAAAAGAGTGCCGTTCGACCAAAAAGAGTGCCGATCGGCCAACACTTATGGCCGATGGCAAGAAAACAAGGCCTTAGCCGATGGCACAAGGCTGATGACACAAGGCCTTAGCCGATGGGACAAGGCCGATGGCAAGAAAACAAGGCCGATGGCACAAGGCCTTAGCCGATGGGTTGTAGGGATGGCTAACAAGCCACCATCTTCCCTCAGAAGCATAACCACAAGTCCTTGGTCCACAACCAAGCACAAAACAGACAAGTTGAGAGATCTTAAGGCAAGGCACGCAGCCGAGACCTTCGGGAACTCAAAACAAACACGAGCATGAATGATCATCGATGTTCAAACGATGATGTCCAAGTCTTGAGGACGGTAAAAAATGGGGTGTCTACATACACCCTCGCGAAGGAGGGTCCGAATGAATAAGCGAAAACTAACTAGCTATGCTAAGCTAAACTAACTAAGCTAATTAATACAACACTATTAAACTAACTATTCTAAGATAATCAAATATTACAAAGCAAACTAATTAACTATTCTAGTTAACTAATTAATTACAAAAACGATTAAGCTAATTAATTACAACATGAACTAATTAACTAATCATAAATAATTACAACATTTGCAAGTATTAGCTACAACTAATTAACTAAGCAAGTTAACTAAACTGCCTCGGGAAACAAGGGATGCATGCATGCTCGGTTTCTCCACTCGAAAAGCCACCGTTTTGCTGTTGCGACCCTCTGTTTGCACATTTGAACATTGAAAAGGCTGCCCACTTCCAGAACACCTCTACTCCAACTTGCCAACACACTGGGCAAATTTCATTGGTAGTCGATAGGGGGCATGTCAACTACCAATGGTGGCCAGTCGGCTACCACTAGTGCCCGGTCAGCCACTGCTGACATGAACTCCTCTTTTGCTGCAACAGAGAGCAGACAGAGCAAAACGGTGTATTCTCATAGGTTTGTGTGTACTATTTACACTACTTATCATCAAACAAGCTCAAAGGAGTGAAACTCTTAGCTCTCAAACCATCAATCAAGCAATTTCCATGCATGATGGCCAAAGAACCAAGTTTGTACAAGTCTAATGAGTGCAAAACAAGACTCAAATGACCATCACCCTATCATGCATGATCAAGGGCAATGGAGACCAAGGACAATGACATATTTCATCACTTTTGAGTATGAAATGTCTCATTTTCCTTCCGTTCAAATTAACGTCCGATTTGAACACATGCAATGCAACACAAAGGATGTTTATCTTGCTTCTTTTACTTGTCCAATTTTGTTTACTCATTTTAATTACCAAACTATTCATTAACCAATTGTCCATTGGTGAGTGTCTTCTAAGATGAAAGAAGTGTCAACCATGGGATGATGTAAGGCAAGAGAGATCATGCCATTGATAATGAACCCTCAAAGAGGATTAAACCATTAAGCATGACCTCAATCTCAAGCTTAAAGGATCCCAAACTTGAAACAACTGTCAAAAGAAAATGAAAGAGTGAAGCAAAGTGGGAGGTTTTAGAGATTTATGTGCTGAAATTGAATGATAAAGGCACTAAAAACATGCAACCAAGTCACACCAATGATGTTTAGAGCCTTAAAACAATAAGGTAGTGCAAAGACTTACACTACAACTACACAAAACAAGTATCAACTGACCCAAACAGCCCAAAACAGAGGCAAAGAAGTCTAAAACAAAGGCAAAAATATGCTACACTTGAGCTAAAACAAGCTAGATTAAAAGGCTAAAACATAGAGCATACTAGGCTAGTAAACAAAACACAAGGAGGGGAGGCTACCCCCTTCATTTTTGGTCTTCAAAACATGATTTTAGCCATTGAAATAGCTCTAAAAATCATTGTTTAAAAGCTCTAAAAAAGATGATGCAAGGGTGGAAAACACAAAGGCAAAGGCCTCCATAACAAGGTACAAAGAAGGGCTATCAACCCCTCAACCTTTAATGGCCTTAGGACCCAAGCTTCAGCCCAAAAACATAGAGTTTTTATAGCCCAAAATCAGTTGGAAAACATGCTGGAATGAAGATAATAGTAGCTAAAACAATAAGCTAAAACATGGGGTTACACTACAACTATGCAAAACAAGACTCAAACAAACTAACCAGTCCAAAACAAAGCTAAAACAGGTTATTTTAGAAGCTAAGACATGTTAGAATTAAGCTAAGTTAAGCTAAAAAAAAATGCTAACATGTGAAGCTAACTAGGCATGCAAACAAGACATAAGGAGGGGAGGCTAACCCCTCCAATTTTGGACTTCAAAATGAGGTTTTCATTATTGAAAAACCTCTGAATTTCACTGGTTAAAAGGCCAAAAAAGTTGGTTTGAAAGTGATGAAAAATGGTACAAAAGCTTTACAAGCAAAAAAGCAAGAAGGGTGGACTACCCCTTAACACAAAATAGCCTCAAACCACCATTTTCAGGTCATAAAAACAGAGGTTTTTACAGTTGAAAACTAGGCCAAAAATAGTTGAAAAAGATGGGAAAATAAGCATTCAAAGCAAGCTTAAAGAAAGTAAGTATTATACCTTTGAAGCAAAGGACAATTCTAGGCACAAGTCCAAGCTAAAACCACTTGCTAGAGCTCAAAGAAGGCTCCAAGAGACCTCATCCCAAAGGTGGTCAAGTTTGATTAAGGGTTGGTATGCAAACTAGAAGTATATCTCTACTTGTATGCACAAAAATTCAAGAGAGAGAGAAATCTAGAGAGAGAGAATTGTAGAGAAAGAGAGAGGAGGCTCCACAATTCTTCCAACTTGAAAACAATAGAGAAGGTCCTCTATATATAGAAAAATGAGAGCTCAGGTCAAAAATATCAAATGAGGGACAGTTGGAGTAGTGTGGAAAGCTGGAGGAAAATATCTGCACAAAAATTGACTTTTTTGCACCAGTTGTCACACCCCAAATCCGGGCATGACCGGCCGTGGCCCACAGGGACTTAGCCCAAGGCACACGTAAGCCTAAACATAAACCCAAAACCATAAAGAATAAATGTGATGATAGCCCAGAAATAAATAAAATCAACACTCAATCCAGTGACATACCACAAGTGAAAACAAGTCATAACCAACTTCCTAAAAAATATATATATATGAAATGGGACACAAACCGCCCACAAAATAAAATAATTCTAAATAAAACCCAACCACAATGTATGCACAAAACTTGACAAAGCAACCTAAAACAAATTAAATAAATGCCCTAGAGGTCCATGCAATTGAGTCCTCGCTACGCCATGAGTCCACTCTGAGTCCTTCTAACACCTGGAAATGGCAAACAACTAAGTCAGCTGATAGCTCAGTGAGTAGCAACATGGATAGTAAATACAGTTTTGAAAAAAGGGTTCAATTCCAAAATAAGATATATATCACAGAAAAAGAGATTGGCATACAGTTTGGTAAATACAATCTGTTTCAAAACGAAGGTTCCCACAGTTCAACACTTAAAATACTCATGTCTCGCAAGAACATGATAAACGACATTTTCCACTAAAAACATATTATAACATGAACACCAATAATTTTCTGGGTACCAATAAAAACAAATAATATGCCACACAGTTCTCAAGGCTATAAGCCCCGTTGGATCCAATACCGAACTAAGAGTCATCCTCAGGGTGGCACCCGGGCCTTTTCTCAAAGACGGTCCGATTGAAGGTCACCTAGCTCTTTTTTAAGGTCTTTTCTTTACAATCGTTGAGCATTAGAGTCATCACGGCCTAACCTGGATCTGTTCCCTAGTGGCCAGAGTCACCACACACAGTGGAATAATTTCCCTGGACTAAATACACATATGGTCCCAATAATCAATACATATCAGTTTCGCAAAATATGATAGTTCATCATTATAAACATGAGACCAAAACAACTAGTTTACAGTATGCCAAGTTCACACATGTTTCAGAAATGATTTGATTCCATTGATAATATAATAATTTATCAAAACAGTTTAGTCATGAAACAACAATTTAATTTTCCAACAGTTCAGGGTAGGGAAACATTTATAAAAATATGTAGCATTAAACTACTCACCTGAAAATGAAATAATATAATCCTCGAATAGAGTGTAAAAGTCCAACTAGTGCCCTGAACCAAGTATAAAACTACACGTCATAACTAATTTAAAAATACTAAAAAAATAGGAACTAAGTAACCTCAACTAAAGCGCACTAACACGGCTCAACCCAACTCACCGTTATCTTAAATATTACCTAAGTTCATGTTCTTCAAGGTTTAAAATCACCCAAGACATGGGTTCCGGTCAAAGCTTAATGAAATGTGACTTTAAGATAAAACAGAATTTCAAACAAGCCTTCCCAACCTATTCGCTAACTTTGAAAATTACAAAACCCACTCCACGCTATTCAAAAAATTCCAATAACGTCCAGATATGATCTAATATATCCTAAGTTTCAAACCCAATTGGTTTCACTTGATTTTCTTATCAAAATAATTATCTACAATTCATTATATCCAAACAGGTTGTTTTCTGCAGCACTTTAAAGAAATTGACGGTTCTCTTAATATACACGAGCAATCAATGCAAGGACAAAAACGTACGAAACTAGACTCGTAACTGGTTCTAATGACACTAATTTGATAATTTTTGGATTTATACCCAAAGAGAACAACGCTCCCGAATTTACTATTTCGGACTGGTTTCCTGGACAGATTTGAATACCTCAATTTATGTGGATTTTGACTTCCAAAAATTATGAAAAAATTCAGATATGCAATTCAACATGTAATTGATCTACTGTAAAAATTTCAGTTCAAAATTCATCCGTTTGATACGGTTTCTTCATTTTTAAAGTTCGTGATTATGCGCAGAATTTTTTAACTAAGAATAATACCCATTCTTTGTACATGAATTTAACTCCTCAAATTTCTTAACAGTATATATATATACAAAATATATAAACCTACAACCTCCATGAATGAATAAAATAATAATAGAATAAGGATAAAAACAAAACCAAAAAGAAGAAGAAAGATAATGACCCACCACACCCAAAAATTCTTCCTTGTTTGCAACCCTTCTTTTCTCTTATTCTTTTCTCTCAACCTTTCTCTCTCTCCTGTTGTGGCTCCTGCTGCTGTTATGAATAGTATGAGGCAACCTAGGGTCACATATGTATCTACACAAAAAGGCCCTAAAATATTATCTTTATATTACTTTATTTTCTAACACATTAATTAAATAAAATATAACTATTATTATAACAAAATATACTTACTAACTTGCCCTCAATATATATATATTTTTTAAATAATAAATCTTGCCTCTAAATTAAATGCTTTCACCACAAATTTATTTTAAGTTTAAAATTAATTAAAAGATCCACCAATAATATTTAATTTGCACCATAGAATTCACCACCAAAATATTTGAGATTGTAATATTATTATTTAATTATTTACTTAATTTTTATATTCGGGTTCTCACATTCTCCCCTCCTAAAAAAAAGTTTCGTCCTCGAAACTAACCTGAGTAAATCATGAGAATAGATGTGGGTACTTCTCGCGCATCTCGTCCTCGCATTCCCAAGTCGCCTCTTCAACTAGATGATTACGCCACAGTACCTTAACCAATTTAATGACCTTTGTACGCAACCTTTTCTCTTTCGAATCCAAAATCTGAACAGGTATCTCCTTATACGAAAAATCCTCTCTAATCTGAAGCGGCTCATAATCTATCACATGCGACGAACTGTGCACATATTTCCTCAGCATAGACACGTGAAACACATTATGCACTCCTGCCAACCTAGGGGGTAGAGCAACACGGTACGCAACCTCACCAACCTTCTCCAATACCTCCAATGGACCAATGTATCTAGGACTCAACTTTCCTTTCTTTCCAACCTGATCACTCCTTTCCATGGTGATACTTTCAAGAATACCATATCCCCCACATGAAACTCTAAGTCTCTTCTACGATGATCAGCATAACTTTTTTGTCTACTCTGAGCAGTCAATAATCTCTCTCTGATGGTGATAATTTTCCGTGTAGCATCCTCCACCAAATCAGGTCCCAACATTTGTTTTTCACCAACCTCATACCAACACAAAGGAGACCTACACTTCCTCCCATACAAAGCCTCATAAGGAGCTACTCCCAAACTAGAAAGACCTACACTTCCTCCCATATAAAGCCTCATAAGGAGCTACTCCCAAACTAGAATGATAACTATTATTATAGGCAAACTCCATAAGCGGCAAATAATCATCCCAATTATCTCTCCACTCCAAAGCACAAGCCTCAACATATCCTCAAGGGTTTGAATAGTCCTCTCTGATTGCCCATCTGTCTGAGGGTGATAAGTTGAACTAAAATTTAACCAAATAGTAACCTACCATAGCTGATTGTAACGCACCCCAAAACTTAGACACAAAACGAAGGTCCGATCTGACACTATTGACACTAGTGCACCATGCAATCTAACAATCTCCTTCACATACAACTGTGCAAATCGAGCTAGAGAATAGGTCATCCGTACTACAATAAAATGTGCTGACTTGGTCAATCTATCAACAACTACCCAAACTGCATCGTGATTACTACTAGTACGAGGTAATCCGCACACGAAGTCCATGGTAACATGATCCCACTTCCGCTTCGGTATAGATAAGGGTTGTAGTTTTCCCGTAGGTTTCTGATGTTCTACTTTAACCTGTTGACACACCAAACACTGAGCCACAAATTCTGCAATATCTCCCTTCATACCATTCCACCAAAATGTTCATGAAGATCCCGATATATCTTTGTGCTTCCAGGATGAATGTTGTAACTAGAACTAGTGCCTCCGTCATAATCTCCTTCCTCAAATCACCACTAGCAGGAACACAAATTCGGCTATGGAATCTAAGCAACCCTCATCACTAACCAACAAAGTCTACGTGCTTACCCTCTGCCATCTCTCCTTTAATACGCTCACATTGGGGTCAATCTCTGTACTAAACGAATCCGTTCTCTCAAGGTCAGCTGAACTATCAATTGACTACAATAAGCCCTATTACCTGTAACAATCTCAAGCCTCAAACGTCTCATGTCTTCCCCAAAAAAACTCTCAATAGACAAAGCAGCTGCATCTGCAACTACGACCTTCCTACTCAAAGCATCTGCCAACCACATTTGCCTTCCCCGGATGATATAAAATATTCACATCATAACTTTTAGTAACTCAAGCCATCTTCTTTGCCTCAAATTTAGTTCCTTCTGTGTGAAAATATACTTCAAACTCTTATGATCAGTGTAAATCTCACATGACTCTCCATACAAATAATGCCGCCAGATCTTAAGAGCGAAAATCACTGCTGCTAACCTAAGTCGTGCGTAGGATAGTTTCTCTCATGTACTTTCAACTGTCGTGACGCATAAGCAATCACCTTCCCATGCTGCACGAGCACACACCTAAACCCTGTCGTGAAGCATCACTATAAATCAAAAACCACCTCCATCTGTAGGTAAGGCAAGGATTGGAGCTGATGCCAATCTCTGTTTAAACTCTTGGAAACTACGCTCACAATATCATTCCACTCACTCTACACTCCTCTACCCCTTTCCTGGTGAGATTGGTAAGTGGCAAAGCAATACAGGAGAATCCTTCCACAAACCGTCCGTATACCCAGCAAGCCCTAGAAAGCTACGTACCTCTGTCACAGAAGTAGGTCGTGGCCAATCAACAATTGCTGTCACCTGGTGCTATCCACAGATACCCCATCTTTACTCACTACATGACCCAAAAAGGATACACTGCTCAACCAGAATTCACACTTCTTAAATTTTGCATACAGCCTTTTCTCCCTAAGGATCCGCAGTACTACCCTCAAATGCTGCTCATGCTCCTCCTTACTCCTCGAATAAATTAGGATGTCATCATAAACACTACCACAAATTTATCCAGTTGGGGTTTAAATACTCTGTTCATTAAATCCATGAATGCGGCTGGGGCATTTGTGAGACCAAAAGGCATCACCAAGAACTCTAATGCCCATAACGGGTTCTAAAAGCAGTCTTAGGACATCCTCATCCCTTACCTTCAACTGTGATAGCCTGACCTCAAGTCAATTTTAGAGAATACTTGAGCTCCCTGCAACTGGTCAAATAGATCATCAATGCGTGGCAAAGGATCCTATTCTTCACTGTGACTTTGTTCAGTTCTCTATATATCAATACACAATCTCATAGACCCATCCTTCTTTCTTCACAAACACACAGTGCTCCCAAGGTGAAACACTAGGCCTAATAAAACCTTTGTCTAGAAACTCCTGTAACTGAGTTTGTAACTCCCTCAACTCCAAGCCATTCTCAAACAACATCACCCTATCTTCCTCTATGGCCACCTGATGTGGGGCATACCTCGACAACTCCGCAAACCTGGCTTCATACTGAGCCACTGACATGTCATTTTGCTTCAAATTGAGAAAATCCACTTGCTTCTGCCTTCATACCGCTTCAGGGAAGTATTTCTCATTAAACAATTCTAGAAACTTGTTCCACACTAGCTCTGTTTCTCTACCCTCATGTTGACACTTCACCATGCGCCACCAATGCTCTGCTTGACCCTTGAACCTAAAAGCTGCAAAGGCCACCTTCTGGTCTGCTGAACAACCTAGAACATCAAATATTTTCTCCATCTCTAGTACCCATGCCTCTGCCTCCGTAAGGTCCACTGTTCCGTGAAATTCTGGAGGTTTTGCCTTCATAAACCTCTTAAATAAGGAACCTCTATCCAAAGTTAAAGTTGGGTGAACTGCTGGTTGTGGGGCTACATGATTGTTCAGTAATCCCAACAATGACTGTAAAACCTATGCGGCTGGTGCAGCAGGAACAACTCCTGGTGCTTCAGGGACAACTGGAGCAACAGGTGGTGCGGTAGGGGGTATAGGAACAAGGGGAACTCTACGATTAGCGGCTGGTTGATCAGTTCCAAGAGCATTGACACTTCTTCTCTGAGGTGCCATCTCTTAACCTTCAAAATGAAATTAAGAAAAGCTCAAAACAAGCTTAAACAAAACTAACTTAACCAAACACTACTAAGGACTATAGGGACTCGGACCTCGTCTAAATGATGAAATACAAGATATGTAACTCGATAACTACAGCTCTGATACCACAATTGTCACACCCCAAATCCGGGCATGATCGGCCGTGGCCCACAGGGACTTAGCCCAAGGCACACGTAAGCCTAAACATAAACCCAAAACCATAAAGAATAAATGTGATGATAGCCCAGAAATAAATAAATCAACACTCAATCCAGTAACATACCACAAGTGAAAACAAGTCATAGCCAACTTCCTAAAAATATATATACTAAATGGGACACAAACCGCCTACAAAATAAAATAATTCTAAATAAAACCCAACCACAATGTATGCACAAAACTCGACAAAGCAACCTAAAACAAATTAAATAAATGCCCTAGAGGTCCATGCAATTGAGTCCCCGTTACGCCATGAGTCCATTCTAAGTCCTTCTAACACTTGGAAATGGTAAACAACTAAGTCAGCTGATAGCACAGTGAGTAGCAACATGGATAGTAAATACAGTTTTGAAAACAGGGTTCAATTCCAAAATAAGATATATATCACAGAAACTAGATTGGCATACAGTTTGGTAAATATAATCTATTTCAAAACGAAGGTTCCACAGTTCAACACTTAAAATACTCATGTCTCGCAAGAACATAATAAACGACATTTTCCACTTAAAACAGATTATAACATGAACACCAATAATTTTCTGGGTACCAATAAAAACAAATAATATGCCACACAGTTCTCAAGGCTATAAGCCCCGTTGGATCCAATACCGAACTAAGAGTCATTCTCAGGGTGGCACCTGGGCCTTTTCTCAAAGACGATCCGATTGAAGGTCACCTAGCTCTTTTTTAAGGTCTTTTTCTTACAATCGTTGAGCACTAGAGTCATCACGGCCCAACCCGGATCTGTTCCCTAGTGGCCAGAGTCACCACACATAGTGGAATAATTTCCCTGGACTAAATACACATATGGTCCCAATAATCAATACACATCAGTTTCGCAAAATATGGTAGTTCATCATTATAAACATGAGACCAAAACAACTAGCTTACAGTATGCCAAGTTCATACATGTTTCAGAAATGATTTGATTCCATTGATAATATAATAATTTATCAAAATAGTTTAGTCATGAAACAACAATTTAATTTTCCAACAGTTCAGGGTAAGGAAACATTTATAAAAATATGTAGCATTAAACTACTCACCTGAAAACGAAATAATATAATCCTCGAATAGAGTGTAAAAGTCCAACTAGTGCCCTGAACCAAGTATAAAAACTACACGTCACAACTAATTTAAAAATACTAAAAAAATAGGAACTAAGTAACCTCAACTAAAGCGCACTAACACAGCTCAACCCAACTCACCGTTACTCTTAAATATTACCTAAGTTCATGTTCTTCAAGGTTTAAAATCACCCAAGACATGGGCTCTAGTGAAAGCTTAATTAAATGTGACTTTAAGATAAAACAGAATTTCAAACAAGCCTTCCCAACCTATTCGCTAACTTTGAAAATTACAAAACCCACTCCATGCTATTCGAAAAATTTCAATAACCTCCAGATATGATCTAATATATCCTAAGTTTCAAACCCAATTGGTTTCACCTGATTTGCTTATCAAAATAATTATCTACAATTTATTATATCCAAATAGGTTGTTTTCTGCAGCACTTTAAAGAAATTGATGGTTCTCTTAATATACACGAGCAATCAATGCAAGGCCAAAAACGTACGAAACTAGACTTGTAACTGGTTCTAATGACACTAATTTGATAATTTTTGGATTTATACCCAAAGAGAACAATACTCCCGAATTTACTATTTCGGACTGGTTTCCTGGACAGATTTGAATACCTCAATTTATATGGATCTTGACTCCAAAAATTATGAAAAAATTCAGATATGCAATTCAATATGTAATTGATCTACTATAAAAATTTTAGTTCAAAATTCATCCGTTTGATATGGTTTCTTGATTTTTAAAGTTCGTGATTATGCACAGAATTTTTTAACTAAGAATAATACCCATTCTTTATACATGAATTTAACTCCTCAAATTTCTTAACAGTATATATATATACAAAATATATAAACCTACAACCTCCATGAATGAATAAAATAATAATAGAATAAGGATAAAAACAAAACCAAAAGGAAGAAGAAAGATAAAGACCCACCACACCAAAAAATTCTTCCTTGTTTGCAACCCTTCTTTTCTCTTCTTCTTTTCTCTCAACCTTTCTCTCTCTCCCGTGGTGGCTCCTGCTGCTGTTATGAATAGTATGAGGCAACCTAGGGTTACATATGTATATACACAAAAAGGCCCTAAAATATTATCTTTATATTACTTTATTTTCTAACACATTAATTAAATAAAATATAACTATTATTATAACAAAATATACTTACTAACTTGCCCTCAATATTTTTTTTTAAAAATAATAAATCTTGCCTCTAAATTAAATGCTTTCACCACAAATTTATTTTAAGTTTAAAATTAATTAAAAGATCCTCCAATAATATTTAATTTGCACCTTAGAATTCACCACCAAAATATTTGAGATTGTAATATTATTATTTAATTATTTACTTAATTTTTATATTCGAGTTCTCACACCAGTGGCCGACCGGCCATCACCAGTGGCTGACAGCCATCACCAGTGGCTGAAAAGTGCACCTCTGGCCGACACATGGCCGACAAAGTCCATTCATGGCCAACACACTCCACCAGTGGCCGACCAGAAAAATTTACTCTCCAGGTCCAACCTCAAATGGGTATATCTCCTTCATCTAGACTCCTTTGTGGATCTTTCTTGAGTCTAAATTGAAGCCCCAGAAGTCTTCTTTCCAATGGTCATAGCCTCACATAAACATTCCAAGTGTGAAAGAAGATATGCTCATTTTAGTGAAGCCTGCTCAGTTTCGGTCCTAACCGGATTCATGCCTAACTTCTCCCAAACTTGTTTTCTTTTCTCTCCTCTAATTTTATTCAACTCCAAACCGCTAAATATGGTGTTTTGAAATATTTTTCCAAAGATTTCACCTATTTTTCATTTTATGTCAACTTTGTCCTTGCTCGGTTTACCGACAAATGCAATTTTAACGAAATGCGAGCCTCGGAATATTGTAGAAACTTTTTCCAAAAATATTTTGAAAGAGAGGGTTTTAAGGTCTAAAATAATTTTTGGTCAAAATAGTTTTGGTCCAAAATGGGGTGTAAGGTTGGGGTTTGAAGCTCTCGTTGCCGAAGAAAACGAACCTTTGCACAACATAGCCTTCATCCTTGAGTGATCAACTTGCGGCACCCAAGTCTTAAGGGCAGTCAAAAATGGGGTGTCTACACATGTAGTGGATTTTTATAACTCAAAACTGTATGTTTTTATTTGAAAGGTTGTTTAAAGACTTTCATGTTATGTTTTAAAAACATTGATATTTCTTTGTTGAATGAGGTAAATACCGGGTGGAATCTGGGTAGGAGGTGTGGTTATGTTAAATTAAGTTGGCCTCTGTGTCCATAGTGATAGTCCAAAAATCCGCTCATATACACGGGTGCCGATCACGCAAATGAAATTTCCCTGAAATGGCAATAGTAGTGCTTGTATAGCCTACGTTTACATAGGTGCAGGTTGTAGTTTGCTGCAGATGAAATTTTCGTGAAATGTTACACTTGCCTAGAGGTTCTAGTGTCTGTATTTGCCATCCTATTTTCTTTTTAAAAGAATAATAATACGTGATTTTGGAAATCTAAAAACGGTTTTAGCAACGTATTTGTTGTTGTTTAGCGATGTATTCACATTTGATTTAGCAATGTATTTGCTGGTTGGTATTGAGATACCTAGATCGATTTTTGGAAAGGGATCTTATATCAAACAAATGATTTGAACTCGGAAAACATTTTGATTAAATGTAAGGTTTTGGTAATTGGAAAGAAAGGATTTTGTTGAGAAATCAAATGAATTTGAAAATACATTTGGGCATAGTGTATATATGCGTTGCATCATGATCATTACGCTGGTGGAGCATGTTTAGTTTTTGAAATATTCTCTACTGGGCTTTATGCTCACCCTACGTGACTGAAAATGTTTTTCAGGTGTACATGTGTGGATGTAGACTGTGACATGAAGTTGTGTTCGGAACTGTGTAGGGTGGTTTGATTATTTGTAAGCCATGGGCCATTTATGTTATTATTGGTCATGTTCCATTGTTGTAAGGGTTACACCCTTGTGTATGATGTAAGTCTCAAGACGTTCAATTTAATTTATAACATCTGTGTATGTTTTTAGTTACAGAACATCCATTTGACTTAGATGTTGTATCTAGGGATGTGTAAAATCGAATAAACACATGTATTGTGCAACTATATTATATGCATTTAGATAAGAGTTGTTATCTATTGTTCATCGTTGGGCGGTTTATTCACATGAGCTAGACCGTGTAAATTTGGGGCTTGACAACTTGGTATCAGAGCTAACCGGGTTTGAAAACCTTAGGCTTTTATCATGCTCGGTGAGGACATATGTATGTTGTGTGCTAAGTGATAACATGCTTATGTGTTGCATTTTATGTGGGTATGGTGTTAAGACTCATAGATATTATTCAGTGTCTAGTCGACTAACTTGGAGGTTTTATTAGAAACGCGCTTGATCAACGTTGTTTCTAATGGGAAATCTAAGCGAGCGCTGGAACAAATAACTATCTTTGTAGACTTAGCACGATTATGTGTTATGTGTTATGTGGTAGGTGATGTGTGATTTGAGTGGAGTCTTAATGTGGTTGTTCGAATAATCGTTATGTGACTGTGTTAGTATTTTAGTGAAGGGTACTCGTGTTATGTATCATAGGTTACATGTTTTCTCTTTAATAGAGACATGTTGGGCGGTGGTAGCAAACATTGAGTGGGCACCTCTGTGTGTGCTATATAGGTGATATGTTGTGCATCTAATGTTAGAGTGTATGAGATTTTGTTGGGAACCCTATTTGATGTGTGCTAAATTTGTTATGTTTGTTTTGATTAGGATGTCTAGGCGAGGATGTGACGACTTTCCTCCTTCCACATGGGAAGAGTTAAGGAAGCAATTTCTGGAGTTGCGCCAAGGTATTACACCTTTGGCACAATTTGAGGCGTGGTTTACCAATCTATCTAGGTTCGCTCCAGAGTTGGTAGAAACTGAGGAGCTCTGTTGTGCGGAGTTTGATAGTAAGTTATGTGATGATGTTTGGGGAAGGATTACTGAGCCTTGGCATAGGAATTATCGTACATTTGTAGAAGCAGCGGCTCATGTGGAGGTTGCAGTCCTAGTTACGGGACAGAGTGGGGAGGGGGCCACTTTAACAACTCCGACGACTGGGGGTTGTGGTAGACCTAGTAAGAACCAAAGAAGAAAGGCAAGGTTGTTACCTCAACCAATAATTGTACCAACGGGGTCATCTAGCCAGCCGAGACTGGGGGCGATCGAGTGCTCACGGGGGAGCAGTCATTGGAATCCTTACTAGTTTAGACTTCGAACCAGTCATGTATTCAGGGGCCGCCTATTTGTTATGAATGTAATCAACCAGATCATACCAGGCATTTTTGTACGCAACGAGGGACTTCTTTGGATAATCCGCAATCTAGTCAGTGTAGACACCCCATTTTTGACTGCCCATAAGACTTGGGCACTTCAGGTTGATCATTCAATGATGAAAGTTATGCTATACAAATGTTTGATTTCTTCAGCAAGAAGAGCTTCTAAATCCCAACCTTACATCCCATTTTTTACTAAACTTATTTTGGACCAAAACTATTTTAGACCTTAAAACCCTCTTTTTCAAAATATTTTTCCACATGTTTCTACGATGTTCCGAGGCTCGTATTTCGTTTAAAATATCGCACTTTTCGATAAACAGAGTAAGGACAAAGTGGAAATAAATGGAAGGGAGGTGACCACTTTGAAAAATCTTTAAAAACTTCTTATTTATAGGTTTGGAGTTGGAGGAAATAGGAGGGGGGAAGAAATTGGGCATCAATCTGTTAGGACAAAACTAAGCAGCCTTCACTAAAATAGGAATATCTCTTTGCACACTTAGAATTTATATGTGAGGCCACTACCATTGGAAAGTAGACTTCCGGGGCTTCAATTTAGACTCAACAATAACCTAAAATCGAGTCCGGATGAGTGAGAACTTGTAATGACCCGATCCTCGTGTATGTTTCTGGTATATTTTCAGTCATGTATTATGTACATTTAAATGCTTAATGTGAAATTTCAGGTGAAATTAAGTTTAAGCACATGGACTTTATGAATAGAGACCTATATCTGTTTAATAAGGAAAACTCTGTTATAATTAGAATGTTTGGATCAGAAATTGAGAGCCTTAGAGGCTTGATAATCCGAAAGTGATTTTACCTTTGAGATCAACATATTTTTAAGTAATAATACACTTTTGTGGAAATTTGATTTGGGATGATTAAACTGATTAAATTTCATCTTTACTCATCTTTAGATATGTATGTCTATACTCTTACCTATTTGACTTAAAAAGCCACTCCTCAAAATATCCCCTGGGTAAGAGAATTGGAGAAGAAGTGAGGTTGAGAGAAGGAACCAAGAGAAAGAAGTCTTTCAAGGGAGAGGAGTAGGAATTAAGAGAGTTTGTAAAGATTTGAGACAAGGTATGTATGAATCACCTTCTCTTTAACCACCTCTTAAATATTTCTTACTTTCATGGAGTTATCATGGAAATCAAGTGTGGTGAGTATTGTCCTTTGAGAAGTATCTTAGTCTTTAATTGTTTGAGAGTAGATTGGGTGATAAAGAGGTATGTAAACTATTTCTTGGATTTCATGTTGAAAATATATGTTTGTGTATACATATGGTTGTGTGTTAAGGAGAATGGAATTGTATTGTGAATCAGAAGGAACCAAAATCTAATTTACATTCGGATTGATGCATGTTCATAGTTCCTACTCACATAATTTTTGGACCCATTTGAAGCCTTGTAAACATTCACCAAAAATTGGACCCTTGCTGGAATTTCGGACTTAAATTGTGCAGAATCGCCGCACGTGCGGGGGTCATGGCCGCACGTGCGGGACCAACTGCCGCACGTGCAGGAGTCATGGCCGCACGTGCAGGAAATGAAGGATTTTTGGGTTTTGGCTCTACTAAAAAGGCACGTGCGGGGCTTCCCAGCCGCACGTGCGGCCCATGCTGAAAATGTTCGCCCGCTCCGTTTTCCCTATTTGACCCTCTGATATTGTTAAAATAATTATTTGATGTTCCTAAGATGTTTGTAAATTCAATGGAAACAAAACGAATCAGAAAATGATTTGAAAGGGAAAGGAACTAATTTGTGAATTACGTATGTGTGTAGGACAAACAATTGGAAAACTACGTGCAATGTTGTAGACACCCCATTTTTGACCGACCTTAAGACTCAGATGTCATCAATTGAGCGCTTGGTGATGTTGCATATTGTGCTCGTTCTGAGGTTGCGGAGTCCCGGCTACGAGCCTTCCCTCTGGACTTCCGGACTCTTTTGTGCTTTGTCTCGGTTTGCGAACCAGGCTCGGTTTTCTCTGTTTTCTCTTCCTGAAGGGAGGGAGAGGTCTCGTAGATCATCTCTCAATGGCCGTAGGCTACATTTCGTGGCCATAGGCCATTTTGCCCATTTCGGAGCCCGGTTCCCGGTTTTCGGAGCCGTCAGGCCGTGTGCCTCGGTTCGGGACCGCCTAACCACCTCTGTTTGCCCCGGTTTTTGGCATGTATCTTATTTACTCCCTTTTTAGGGACACTGTGGTCCGAGAGACCAACTTCGTGGTCGTGCACCACTCCCGGTGCCTAACAGCCCACTTTCGGGGCCTCGAACTGCGTGTTTCGGCTCCCGAACCTTCATTCTACATTTTTGGGCTCCGACCCAAACTTGAGATAGTCATATTTTGAGGTCCTTTTCATGTTTGATTAAGGACCTCTTACTGTTTGACATCTCCATCTGTCACTTGCCTTTTTACCTCTTTTTGGGCCTTTTTGCACGGTATTTTAGGCGTACTTGTGGGCTGCGTTGGACTTGGGCGTAAACTACAAAGTGTCTTATTTTGAGCCCCTCTTCAACTTTGTTGAAGGACTCTCGGCCATTTGAAACCCGTAGCTACCACTTTCCCTTTTGGCCATTTTTGGCGGGAAACTTGATATGTTTTCCCTCCCTTTTTTCCCTCCATTTTCCCCCTCATTTTGTCTATATAACAGCAGCCCCAGCTGTGATTTTTAGGGTTAGAAAATCTGATTTGGGAGCTCCTCCATACAATCTCTCTCTCTATATTTAAAACACCAAAATCATCCAAGTTTCTACACCCCCCCTTCATCACCACCTAGCACCACCACCACTACACCATTTCCAGCAGCAAGGAGGGTCTTCCAGTAGCTAAAAGGCACCATTTTCAGTCTTAGAAGCAGCCAAGGTCTTGGTCTACAAGGGTAAGCACTCATTTCCCCTTTTGAGCTCCATTCTTGTACCATTTTTCTATCCTCTTTGCTTGTGGTTTTGAGCTCCGACCCCTACTGAAAGGGGGACTCTTTTGAGCCATTCTTCATGTTTGTTTAAGGGCTCAACCCTGTTTGAGCCCTCCCTAGTGCACTTGCTTCAATACTCCTTGATATGCCACATTTTTGCATGGAATTTCTGACCTGCGTGTGATCTGTTTTTGAGCATAATGTAAACTGTAAGTAGGCTCATTTTGAGCCCTTCTTCAACATTGAAGAAGGGCTCAACCCTGTTTGGCCTCTCTATCATGCACTTGTTTCATAATCTCTCATATTTACCGTAAAATTGCATGATTTGTTTAGCCTCTGTGTGATCTGTTTCGGAGCATGTCATGAACTGTGAATGGGCTTATTTTGGGTCCCTCTACAACATTGTAGAAGGGATCAACTTTGTTGGGGGTCTCCATGTTATACTTGTCATTATATCCCTCCTTGACCCCCATTCTTACATGCTTTGTTAAGCCTATCTAGCTTCTGTTTTCGGCCATGATCAGGTCTGGAAAGAGTCATATTTTGGCCTTCTTGTCATATTTTGTTAAGGGTCCAAGGCTGTTTGATGAATGTTTGGCATATCTCATGTTATAACCCTTTGTTGGCTTCAATCTTGCATCACATTTTTGCCATATTTATATGCTGATTTGAGGGTTGTCATAAACTGTAAATGTGCATTTTTTTAGTCCCTCTTCAGTATTGTAGAAGGGAATTTTTCAGTTTGGGATTTGCATATACCACTTGTTTCAATACCCCTCTCTTGACCCCCATTTTTGCATGCCATTGTTGCCCTATCTATGCTTACTATTTGGCCATGTTTTGTACTGTAAAAATGCTATTTTTGGGGCTGCCTTGCTACTGTTTTGCATGTCATGTACCAATTTTGCATGTTTAGTATAGCCGTAGGCCATTTCGGGCGCTTAATATCGCATTTCGGGACCATTCCGTGCATTTGGTGTCATTTCACATCATTTCGGGGCTGTTTTCCCCCTCATTTAGCTGCTGAAATTTCATTTGCATGTTTGCATATCATTTCCTGTGTCATTTCATGCCTTAGGGCCATTGCCTCGGTTTGCGTGCCCGTGTGCACGCACTTCGAGGCACTTCATTTTTTTATCCGATGGCCTCTTATGTGAGTGTGGCTGAGACCCGCTTATGTTAGTGTAAGTCCATGTTGCATTGTATATGCCATTTTAGTCTCATTGCATTGCGTATGCCATGTCTTCGGTTCGCGTGCATACGTGCACGCATTCCGAGCGTCCCATTTTCATCTCATGGCCGCTGATTTTGGCATGCTTGCGAGTTATCCATGTTAGTTTAAGTCCATCATTGCATTGCACGTTCATATGTCATGTTTCATGCCTTGCCATGCTTTGATAGAGTGGCATTCGTGCCTTAGGATCGGTCCTCGGTTTGCGTGCATACGTGCACGCGTTTCGGGAATCTCTTTTTCCTCTAATGGCCTCCTTGTATTGGTGTAAGCCCATCTTGCATTGTGTATGCCATGTTCAATGCGTTGTGCATGTTATGTTGTTAGCATCGTGTATGCCACGTAGTTGCATCGCATGTTTGCGTACTTAGCCGCCATGCCTAGGTTGCATTTCATTGAACATGCATCCCTTGCCTCTTGACTAATCATGATAGGGGTTGGGGCCCTTTGATTTGTTTTGTGCATTGCATTCCATTTGATATCAAAGTTGCTAACTTGGCTTTTGGGCCATCATGCATTGAAATGTGTGATTGATGGCCCGGGGGTCGAGGGCCATACTCCCTTGAGTCCATTACATGATAGGGAGTGTGTCCATGCATACATTTGCCTAGAAATTCTATACCTTGCACTGCTGGTCTGCTGTTGCTGTCAAAACTGTCTTCTGCAGGAATTTTGTGCCGACCGGCAGTATAGAGTGCCGACCGGCAATGTATTTAGTGCCGATAGCTTCATTTCCAGCCGGTGGACTTTATACACGGCCGGTGGACATTCCATCCAGCCGATGATGATTCTTAGGATGCAGGGAGCCTATTCTGGGACTTTTACAGTCTTCCAGAGAAGCAGAACAGTAAAAGCAGAGCCAACAGTGCTATGGCAGCGAGTTTCCAGGCGAAGCCAATCCGAGCATGCGTGCATCCCTCTTCCCGAGGCCTTTTACTGCTTTCAGTAGTTTAATTAATTTGTTAATTAATTAAGGGTCTGTAATAATTAATTAGCTAGGATAGTTGATTTATTATTTGGGACTGTATATTATTCTTTTGGTCCCTCCGTGTGAGGGCATATTTGTAATAAGGGTGTGTGAGTGTGTGTATGTCTTCCAACCCCCATTTCTTTCTCCCTTTTATTTACCTGCTTATGATGGTAGATTAGGGCATATTTAATTTAGCATACCTTATGCAATGCATGCGTGCATCCATGCATTTGTTGACATGCATCGGGCTCGGCACATCATACAAACTGCATCGTACTTTCAATTCCAAATTGAATACGTGTTATTTGTAGCATTCCATATGCCACGTTTAGGATAGCCGAGCCTGCCTAGATTACATCTTTGCATGTGTTGCATTAGACATTTCAGTATGCTTAGGTCCATGCATGGATTTCTAATAAGCTTCTGTTTTGGCTTGGAGTACTAGGTGAGCTTTTATGCTTTAGCATATCGCATGTGTGTGAATGTTGCCATAATAGCATGCTTACCATGAGGCTAAGTGCTTATGTGATATAACTGCATGAATGCCTGTGGATGGAGGTTGAATTACCTAAATTGGGACAACACATTAAAACTGTGAGTTTTAAAGCCCACTAGATAGTGGCAAAACCGTCTTTTCTAAAAGCCCGCTTGAGAGTGGCAAAACCTGCATTTTAGCCTACTTGTGAGTAGCAAATCATTTTCAAAACAAACATGTGGTGTTTTGTTCCAACTTAGGCGATTTGGTCTATACTTGTTTGCTGTGCGCATAATATAGTAATTCTAGGCTAATAACCGGAATAAGAACGCATAAAGTTTTCAAAAACGGATATCACGGTTAGTAGAGGCCGGTCTTCGGACCGGGCGAAAGGGGGTGCTCATAGCTGACCTTCCCCGATCGTACCCAAGCTCCCGAGCCAAGACCACTTTGGTGATGACGGACATGTGGCCTTCGGCACCGAGTCAGGGTTTCCTAAATTTCCCATTTTAAAATATTTAGGTGGCGACTCTGTAATCTGGCAAAGCAGTCCATGTTTGGCACTACTTTTTCAAAAATCTGTTTTTCTTCAAAACGATTTGCCGGATTTGGACTCTTTGGTTCAGATTTAGAACCGCGACACAAATCGAGTCCGAACTGTAGCCGAGGTCCCCCGCGGACGTGCTACAGTTTCTGGCGACTCTGCTGGGGATTTTAGAGAGCTTGACTCGAACTCGTGATATCCTGTTTTGACTACACTTATGTGTTTCTTTGCATTGCATGTGCATTGGTGCGCCTAGGACACCGTGTTGGCCATCTGCTATTCCTGAGCGGTTTGCCGGAGGCTTGTCTTGTCAAGGCATGACCATAAGGCTGACCGGTTGCGGGCTCTGCCAGTATGGGAACACAAACCCCGGTTTTACCGGGGCACCCTTTTTGACCATTCGACCTAGTGCATATTCGGATCCATAGTGACCATTCCAAACTAGGACAGGTTGCTTACCCGATATAGGTTGTTTGAAACCGCTGTGTAGTGAAACCCTAGCTCCTGACAAAATAGGACAGGGAAACCCTACCCCAACATAGGGGTGTATTGGCTCTCTTTACTTGCTATGTGCTTTTAGAGTGTATCTCTACAGGGAATGCATATACCAGTTTGCGAGTCTGGGTATCCGGCCTGCGGGCACCAGTATCAGTATTTTGAGAATCAGTTATATCTGCGGGTATCAGATTCAGATTTGGGGCAGTGATTTCGGGAACAGTGATCAGTAATAGAATACAGTCGTTCAGCTTGCTCATATCCGTTCCAGTGAAGTTGAGCTGAGATGCTGTCTGTTTTCTCTTTTGCTAGGTAGTCCTGGAACATAGCTTCAGAAGGCTCCACTATCCCCGGGTACCTTGGATTTGTGTGATAGACTTTGTCAGGTCAGAGACTCAGTTCAAGGGTAATCACGGCCAGAGAGGGCCAGTCAGACATAGACCACCAGTACAACAGCTACCAGATCAGTGATCCTTGAGGAGTCAGGTTGAGATTTCCGATCCTACTGCAGAAACAGATATACCGGTTGCTCAGTTAGACCGGGCAATATGTCGAGTTTGGAAGAGATGGTGCGCCAACTCCAGGATAGTATGAAAGCCATGCAGCAGCAGACGCTGTCATCAAGCAGAATTCGCCAAGCAACAGCTGTGGTCATAGCCCAACAGACAGAGACAATTGCTAGGCTAGAGCAGCAAGCCGGGGCATCTGCTCCGCATCAGGCTCCTCCCCACCAAGGGTTCCCCGGGGACGAACCAAAATGTCCAAGAGGATACAGCCCTTCCAACGGGGCCAGCTCCACCCCCAATTCTACCGCAACTATCCAAGGCGCCCACGCCTATCAATGTACCGGACTCTCCCTTTGAGTTCGAAGCGGACCCCACAGCGCTGAAGCTGAGTAAGTTGGAAAAAATGTTTAGGAAATCCCAAGGAGTCAGGTCTATTCCCGACATCGAGGATGGGTATACGGACGCAGTTGTGACGCTGCCAGATCGGTTCAAGATGCCTCAAATTGACCGATTTGATGGGTCCGGGGACCCCATGGTGCACCTGAGATTGTTTTCAGATATCTTAAGGCCGATGGGCCTCACCAGACTGCAGAAACTGTCTTTGTTCGGCAGGACCCTGTCGGGTATTGCAGTCATCTGGTACGCCAAGTTGGAGAATTCAGTGAAACGAAGCTGGGAGGAGATGGCTGAGGCCTTCATCACGCAGTACTCATACAACACACAGATTGAGATTACGACCCGTGATCTCGAGACAACTAGGCAAGAGCCTAAGGAGAGTTTTTCAGAATTTGTAACCAGATGGAGGGCCAAGGCTTCGATGATGACCTTGAGGCCTACGGACAAAGACCAGATTCGGATGATTGTGCGCAATCTACAGCCGAAGTTGATGCAAAAGATGATAGTAGTCCCCTTCCCCACCTTTTCAGACTTATATGAGATGGGAGTACAGATCGAAGATGCTATAAAACAAGGCCTTATTGATCAGGAGAAGGAGCAGCCCAGGAGGGCGTTTACCCGCAATTCGAATGCGACCACCAGCGGTGACGCAGCTGCAAGATCTTCCGACGTGGGCATGGTCGCCACCACCACACCAAAAGCACACCCACCCCCCCTTTGTTGGTACATCCACTTCAAACCCCCGAACTTCAGACTATCTACCCCGAGGCAAGAGGGTCTTCACCCCACTCTATATGTCTTTGTCTAAGGCCCTAGGGGTCCTACTCAGGAAAGGACATTTGAAACCGTTAGAGCAACGGCCTCTACCCGATCCTCTCCCTCCAAAGCATGACCCGGCTAAGTACTGTGCTTTCCATCAGCAAATCGGTCATGACACCGACAGTTGTGTCCGTCTCCGCCATGAGATACAAAATTTGATTGACAACGAGGTCATTCTCCCGCCAAGCTCAGCAAAGTCTATCGGCACTGGGTCAGTGAACTTGGGGGATAATGTTATGTGAATGGGGGATGAACCACCTGCGGGCGGCGCTCAATCAACTCCAGACGTGGGAATGGCACGCACTGTTCTGAGCATATGCAAATACCAGTTTTGTGCTTTCTGACTTGGGTATTGGGTCAGTTTTTGTTACTTTTGAGTCTGTCTTTTTGTTTTGAGTCAGTCCCTTTTGTCTTGGGTCTGTCTTGTTGTATCGAGTCAGTCCTGTTGTATAGAGTCGGGTGATTCCGGGGGTGTTACCTCGGGCATCACCATTTTGTTTCGCGTTTGTCTTTTTGTTTTGTTTCGAGTCTGTTTCTGCCAGGGAACCAGTTATGCCAACAGATTTTGAATGAAACAGCAGTGATTTTCACACTCTTTGTGCTTGCTTCTGCCGTGTGCCAGTTGTGCCAGAATTTCTAAATGAGATGACAGTATTTGACTAAGAACTCTGTCCTTTCTGTGCCTTGAAGTCGTTGTAATGACCTGAGTTTTTCAAAACTTTTTGAACACTACGGTGAAAACGAAGAGGAAGGAATTCCTCGGGGTTTGTAAAAATTTGATCAACTGAGAGAAAGAGAGGCGTGCTAAGCCCTTAATGAATGAAATCATGCTTGTTAGTGTGAGTACTGAGAAGGACCCTAGCTTTGATCCAGATTGGTTCTACACTGTCTTTAGCACGAGCGATTTGTCGCTTTCTTAAAAACTTTCAAAAAAAATGTTTTGCGCGGTCCTGCGAAGACATGTGTGGAATCGCTCTTGAGATTATGCAGCTTAGGATCGCTCTCAACCTCGAGACTCGCCCCCCCTTTGCTTTCAAACCTTGAACTTGCATTCAGAACGTTCAATGGTCAACTACAATGTGAGGCCTGTGTGGCTAGATTTGAAGCAGCGCTCGAACAAGAGGCAAGGAAAGTCAGATCAAGAAGATCAGACCTCATCAAAGAAGCTTGCAAAGCTAGATCAGAGGCACCCCTCGAACTAGGGGCAAAAAATATCCGATGTGCTCGAAGAGCCAAAGGTGGATCTTTCTGCAAATCAATACAACAGCCACTCTCCTGGATACAGAGGGCTTCAATCTCAAAACCATTTGGCATGGACTTGTTACACTTTTACCCTTTGAGAGGCTCGCTGGGCCGAAAACCCGGAAGGGCGACCCAGGCAAAAGTTAGAGCAAACAAAAAATACATACAAAAGGAAAGAAAAAAATACAAAAAAAGAAAACAAGGAAGAAGAAAAAGAAAGAAAAGAAAAAGAAGCTCGCAAGGTCGAAAACCCGCATCAGGCGCCTTGGCAAAAGTTAGAGCCTAAAAGAAAAAAAGAGAAAAAATGAAAAAATTGAAAAGAAAGAAGAACAAAGCTCGCAAGGTCGAAAACCTGCAACAGGCGCCTTGGCAAAAGTTAGAGCATAAAAAGGAGAGGTTAATACCCGAGTGTACCTTAACACCGAACTACGTAAGGCTTGATTCCCATGTTTGGGATACGTAGGCAACTTCATTTGAAGTCCAGCCCTGAAACACTTCAAATTCGACTATGTCCATGTGATGGTTTTTGATCATCTTTGTCTTCTCTGTATCTGAGAGTCTGGTTGTGTTCATCGCTCCGAGGACTGACTACAATGTGCTGCGACATCGTCCAAACAAGGGGCAACTTTCCGTTGCCATGCAGTGTCCTTCAGACAAGGGGCAATTTTCCATTGCTATGGGTCCGAGGTTGTGCATCTCAAGAGTTGGTTCCATGCTTGTTGAGCATGGTCATTTGCAAAATAGTTTTGATAATTTTTACTGAGGTTGACTAATTTTCTCGAAAACTGTTCCATCTTTTCCAAAAATTGGACCACTTCTTGGACCCAAAAAAGGAAAATTTTCAGTGCTCATAACTTAACTTGCATGATTTTCAAATCAAAAATCGAACAGGCATGTTAATCTAACTCTCTCATGTTGGTCAAAACTGTTTTAGTAGAAAGCAAAATAAAAAATGGTCAAAATGATGAACTAGGGGCACAGTTGAGTCAGGCTTCTTGTCTTTTCCCCATTGTCAACATACTTGCCAAGAAGGGCATCATACTTGCCGGAAAAGGGCACAACAAAGGGCTGAAGCTCCCTCATCCTCCAAGCAACGAGGTATCAAGCCAAGTGCGAAGCACGAACTGGAATGGATCAAGGTATTCCACTCCATCATCTGGGCAAATCTAACCATGTCCAAACTCCCCGGCAGAGCATCGTCGACCAATGTCAGCCGCAGATTCGCTAAACACCCAATTGTAGCGCGGCCCCCCTGTGGAAGAAACTCACTGTTGTGAACAAGAAGAAGAATCTAGCAGAATGCGAGGGGCACGAGCCCACAACTTTCTGTTTATCCATCAACCATCCAGGGGAGGGATTGAAAAATGAGAGATTGAAGAATAGAGAGGTGTGCGATGAGAGAAAAAGTGAGAAAAAGGCTTTTTCAGAAAACAAGAGATTGAATGCCGAGTGATGTGGAGAATCACAAATGAGAAAGGGTGGGAAATAATACCCGGTGAAACAGGCTCCCTGTGTGCATTTGAGTCTTTCGTTGTGTTTTGTTTGTCCGATTCTTGTTTTGAGTCGTTTCAAGTGTCAATAGATGTGTTTAGGTTGTTTACCTTTATTTTCCGTTGTTGGGTCGTCTTTGCTGTGTTCAGTTGTAGGCTCAATACCTGGTCGAGAACTCATTCCTCAATTTCAAAAATGATTTGTTGTGTGCTCAGAGTGCTGTGCCATTCTCCACATTTGTGCAAAAAAGGAATTTGTTCTTTCGAAAACTGCAGGGTCCACCCCCGGTAGGTGTGAACAGTGAAATCAGGGCCTATCTGAAGCTATATAGGTTCCGGACTGCAAAGCAAAAGAAAGAAGGAAAATTGAAGCACCTGAGTGTATTTCACCTTCAGGGAATTCCGTGATTGTACTCCGGATGTACCTCCTCAGGCCTTGTCACTACTCCGAAGTATGAGCGTGCCTCCATTCCAAGTGTAAGCCTGCTTCAAGTCAGAATGGCAATTAAAGCAGCAGCAAATGTTATCTCTTGCCAACATAAACAGGGTGTCCCCTTTTCAGGCAGAGTGTGTTCCAAACCCCTCTCGAGAGATAAATCGAAGGTTGTGTTGAATTGGTCTCGTTAAGGCTTATTCCCTTATTCGGCATTTTGTTTCAAATATGCGTTGTCACGCACGTTCCACTTGCATTGTTATGCATCGTTACACCTGCATCGTTATGCACATTATAGTTCATTTTTATACACATTGCGTGCATACGTGCATCGCTTTACTTACATGTGTTCAAGTTCCTTTTTATACACATTGCGTGCATACGTGCATCGCTTTACTTACATGTGTTCAAGTTCCTTTTTATACACATTGCGTGCATACGTGCATCGCTTTACTTACATGTGTTCAAGTTCCTTTTTATACACATTGCGTGCATACGTGCATCGCTTTACTTCATGTGTTCAAGTTCCTTTTTATACACATTGCGTGCATACGTGCATCGCTTTACTTACATGCGTTCAAGTTCCTTTTCATACACCTTGCTCGCATTGACGCTTGCTTTACTTACATATGTATTTTCAGATTTCATTACACGTGCTTGCATGCGTGCATCGTTTTACTCACATGTTCAATTTTCCTATCACACACATTGTACAAGTTTTTGCGTGTTCTTTACTTACATGTGTTTGTACTTTCATAGCATTGTTATGATTACTCTAAATTGCATTGTGATGCACCCCCCTTCACTTGCATTGTGATGCACGTTTCAATCGCATTGTTATGCACACTCTGTTTTCGAAACACCGGGATACGTCCTTAGGTTTCTTCACCTTCTTCCGAAACACCGGGATACGTCCCTATGTTTCTTCTATCTTCTCTCCTTAATCCTTGGGATACGTCCCTAAACCCTGGGATACGTCCCTAACTATTGGGGATACGTCTCTAGACACCGGATACGTCCCTATGTCTCTCCTTCCTTTCTAAACACGGGATGCGTCCCTACGTTTCTCCTTTCATTTTCAAAACACCGGGATACGTCCCTACGTTTCTCTCTCCTTTCCGAGACATCGGGATACGTCCTTATGTTTCTCTCTTCTTACCGGGATACGTCCCTATGCTTTTTCTCCTTATTTCGGAACACCGGGATACGTCCCTATGTTTCTCCCTCTTCAGTTAAAAGCGTTCGGAATACGTTCCAATGCTCACACCATTCCGAAACACCGGGATACGTCCCTAAGTTTTCCCTCTTTTCGAAACACTGGGATACGTCCCTATGTTTCACTTCCTTGCAAAACACCGGGATACGTCCCTATGTTTCACATTCCTTCGGAAACACCGGGATACGTCCCTAAGTTTCTCTCTCTTTCGAAACACCGGGATACGTCCCTATGTTTCTCTTGCCTTTCGAATCACCGGGATACGTCCCTATGTTTCACATTCCTTGCGGAACACCGGGATACGTCCCTATGTTTCTCATTCCTTGCGGAACACGGGATACGTCCCTATGTTTCACATTCCTTGGAACACCAGGATACGTCCCTATGTTTCTCCTTTTTCCTAAATCTTGGGATACGTCCCTAAACCTCTGGGATACGTCCCTAATCTTTGGGATACGTCCCTAACCTCTGGGATACGTCCCTAACCTCTGGGATACGTCCCTAACTGGGATGTCCCTAATCTTGGGATACGTCCCTAACCTTTGGGATACGTCCCTAACCTTGGGATACGTCCCTAACCTTGGGATACGTCCCTAATCCTTGGGATACGTCCCTAACCTTGGGATACGTCCCTAATCCTTTGGGATACGTCCCTAAATCTTGGGATACGTCCCTAAACCTTGGGATACGTCCCTAAATCTTGGGATACGTCCCTAAACACAGGGATACGTCCCCATATTTCTCCATCTTTGGTTAAGAGCATCCGGAATACGTTCTAATGCTTATACATTTCCGAAACACCGGGATACGTCCCTATGTTTCTTTGCATGATCATAAGTTCGGCTTCTTGCATTGTCAGTTGCATTTTGCCCCTGCCCTCGGGCGCATATCTTTATCTGTAGCTTGTATGCTTTGTCTAAGTCTTCGGCCTTGTCAAAAATGGGACGTCTCTGGGCTTTGACATTCACTCCCGTCATTCTTATGACTTTCGAGTTCTGTCAAAGAGGGGCAACTGTAGACACCCCATTTTTGACCGACCTTAAGACTCAGACGTCATCAATTGAGCGCTTGGTGATGTTGCATATTGTGCTCGTTCTGAGGTTGCGGAGTCCCGGCTACGAGCCTTGCCTCTGGACTTCCGGACTCTTTTGTGCTTTGTCTCGGTTTGCGAACCAGGCTCGGTTTTCTCTGTTTTCTCTTCCTGAAGGGAGGGAGAGGTCTCGTAGATCATCTCTCAATGGCCGTAGGCTACATTTCGTGGCCATAGGCCATTTTGCCCATTTCGGAGCCCGGTTCCCGGTTTTCGGAGCCGTCAGGCCGTGTGCCTCGGTTCGGGACCGCCTAACCACCTCTGTTTGCCCCGGTTTTTGGCATGTATCTTATTTACTCCCTTTTTAGGGACACTGTGGTCCGAGAGACCAACTTCGTGGTCGTGCACCACTCCCGGTGCCTAACAGCCCACTTTCGGGGCCTCGAACTGCGTGTTTCGGCTCCCGAACCTTCATTCTACATTTTTGGGCTCCGACCCAAACTTGAGATAGTCATATTTTGAGGTCCTTTTCATGTTTGATTAAGGACCTCTTACTGTTTGACATCTCCATCTGTCACTTGCCTTTTTACCTCTTTTTGGGCCTTTTTGCACGGTATTTTAGGCGTACTTGTGGGCTGCGTTGGACTTGGGCGTAAACTACAAAGTGTCTTATTTTGAGCCCCTCTTCAACTTTGTTGAAGGACTCTCGGCCATTTGAAACCCGTAGCTACCACTTTCCCTTTTGGCCATTTTTGGCGGGAAACTTGATATGTTTTCCCTCCCTTTTTTCCCTCCATTTTCCCCCTCATTTTGTCTATATAACAGCAGCCCCAGCTGTGATTTTTAGGGTTAGAAAATCTGATTTGGGAGCTCCTCCATACAATCTCTCTCTCTATATTTAAAACACCAAAATCATCCAAGTTTCTACACCCCCCCTTCATCACCACCTAGCACCACCACCACTACACCATTTCCAGCAGCAAGGAGGGTCTTCCAGTAGCTAAAAGGCACCATTTTCAGTCTTAGAAGCAGCCAAGGTCTTGGTCTACAAGGGTAAGCACTCATTTCCCCTTTTGAGCTCCATTCTTGTACCATTTTTCTATCCTCTTTGCTTGTGGTTTTGAGCTCCGACCCCTACTGAAAGGGGGACTCTTTTGAGCCATTCTTCATGTTTGTTTAAGGGCTCAACCCTGTTTGAGCCCTCCCTAGTGCACTTGCTTCAATACTCCTTGATATGCCACATTTTTGCATGGAATTTCTGACCTGCGTGTGATCTGTTTTTGAGCATAATGTAAACTGTAAGTAGGCTCATTTTGAGCCCTTCTTCAACATTGAAGAAGGGCTCAACCCTGTTTGGCCTCTCTATCATGCACTTGTTTCATAATCTCTCATATTTACCGTAAAATTGCATGATTTGTTTAGCCTCTGTGTGATCTGTTTCGGAGCATGTCATGAACTGTGAATGGGCTTATTTTGGGTCCCTCTACAACATTGTAGAAGGGATCAACTTTGTTGGGGGTCTCCATGTTATACTTGTCATTATATCCCTCCTTGACCCCCATTCTTACATGCTTTGTTAAGCCTATCTAGCTTCTGTTTTCGGCCATGATCAGGTCTGGAAAGAGTCATATTTTGGCCTTCTTGTCATATTTTGTTAAGGGTCCAAGGCTGTTTGATGAATGTTTGGCATATCTCATGTTATAACCCTTTGTTGGCTTCAATCTTGCATCACATTTTTGCCATATTTATATGCTGATTTGAGGGTTGTCATAAACTGTAAATGTGCATTTTTTTAGTCCCTCTTCAGTATTGTAGAAGGGAATTTTTCAGTTTGGGATTTGCATATACCACTTGTTTCAATACCCCTCTCTTGACCCCCATTTTTGCATGCCATTGTTGCCCTATCTATGCTTACTATTTGGCCATGTTTTGTACTGTAAAAATGCTATTTTTGGGGCTGCCTTGCTACTGTTTTGCATGTCATGTACCAATTTTGCATGTTTAGTATAGCCGTAGGCCATTTCGGGCGCTTAATATCGCATTTCGGGACCATTCCGTGCATTTGGTGTCATTTCACATCATTTCGGGGCTGTTTTCCCCCTCATTTAGCTGCTGAAATTTCATTTGCATGTTTGCATATCATTTCCTGTGTCATTTCATGCCTTAGGGCCATTGCCTCGGTTTGCGTGCCCGTGTGCACGCACTTCGAGGCACTTCATTTTTTTATCCGATGGCCTCTTATGTGAGTGTGGCTGAGACCCGCTTATGTTAGTGTAAGTCCATGTTGCATTGTATATGCCATTTTAGTCTCATTGCATTGCGTATGCCATGTCTTCGGTTCGCGTGCATACGTGCACGCATTCCGAGCGTCCCATTTTCATCTCATGGCCGCTGATTTTGGCATGCTTGCGAGTTATCCATGTTAGTTTAAGTCCATCATTGCATTGCACGTTCATATGTCATGTTTCATGCCTTGCCATGCTTTGATAGAGTGGCATTCGTGCCTTAGGATCGGTCCTCGGTTTGCGTGCATACGTGCACGCGTTTCGGGAATCTCTTTTTCCTCTAATGGCCTCCTTGTATTGGTGTAAGCCCATCTTGCATTGTGTATGCCATGTTCAATGCGTTGTGCATGTTATGTTGTTAGCATCGTGTATGCCACGTAGTTGCATCGCATGTTTGCGTACTTAGCCGCCATGCCTAGGTTGCATTTCATTGAACATGCATCCCTTGCCTCTTGACTAATCATGATAGGGGTTGGGGCCCTTTGATTTGTTTTGTGCATTGCATTCCATTTGATATCAAAGTTGCTAACTTGGCTTTTGGGCCATCATGCATTGAAATGTGTGATTGATGGCCCGGGGGTCGAGGGCCATACTCCCTTGAGTCCATTACATGATAGGGAGTGTGTCCATGCATACATTTGCCTAGAAATTCTATACCTTGCACTGCTGGTCTGCTGTTGCTGTCAAAACTGTCTTCTGCAGGAATTTTGTGCCGACCGGCAATGTATTTAGTGCCGATAGCTTCATTTCCAGCCGGTGGACTTTATACACGGCCGGTGGACATTCCATCCAGCCGATGATGATTCTTAGGATGCAGGGAGCCTATTCTGGGACTTTTACAGTCTTCCAGAGAAGCAGAACAGTAAAAGCAGAGCCAACAGTGCTATGGCAGCGAGTTTCCAGGCGAAGCCAATCCGAGCATGCGTGCATCCCTCTTCCCGAGGCCTTTTACTGCTTTCAGTAGTTTAATTAATTTGTTAATTAATTAAGGGTCTGTAATAATTAATTAGCTAGGATAGTTGATTTATTATTTGGGACTGTATATTATTCTTTTGGTCCCTCCGTGTGAGGGCATATTTGTAATAAGGGTGTGTGAGTGTGTGTATGTCTTCCAACCCCCATTTCTTTCTCCCTTTTATTTACCTGCTTATGATGGTAGATTAGGGCATATTTAATTTAGCATACCTTATGCAATGCATGCGTGCATCCATGCATTTGTTGACATGCATCGGGCTCGGCACATCATACAAACTGCATCGTACTTTCAATTCCAAATTGAATACGTGTTATTTGTAGCATTCCATATGCCACGTTTAGGATAGCCGAGCCTGCCTAGATTACATCTTTGCATGTGTTGCATTAGACATTTCAGTATGCTTAGGTCCATGCATGGATTTCTAATAAGCTTCTGTTTTGGCTTGGAGTACTAGGTGAGCTTTTATGCTTTAGCATATCGCATGTGTGTGAATGTTGCCATAATAGCATGCTTACCATGAGGCTAAGTGCTTATGTGATATAACTGCATGAATGCCTGTGGATGGAGGTTGAATTACCTAAATTGGGACAACACATTAAAACTGTGAGTTTTAAAGCCCACTAGATAGTGGCAAAACCGTCTTTTCTAAAAGCCCGCTTGAGAGTGGCAAAACCTGCATTTTAGCCTACTTGTGAGTAGCAAATCATTTTCAAAACAAACATGTGGTGTTTTGTTCCAACTTAGGCGATTTGGTCTATACTTGTTTGCTGTGCGCATAATATAGTAATTCTAGGCTAATAACCGGAATAAGAACGCATAAAGTTTTCAAAAACGGATATCACGGTTAGTAGAGGCCGGTCTTCGGACCGGGCGAAAGGGGGTGCTCATAGCTGACCTTCCCCGATCGTACCCAAGCTCCCGAGCCAAGACCACTTTGGTGATGACGGACATGTGGCCTTCGGCACCGAGTCAGGGTTTCCTAAATTTCCCATTTTAAAATATTTAGGTGGCGACTCTGTAATCTGGCAAAGCAGTCCATGTTTGGCACTACTTTTTCAAAAATCTGTTTTTCTTCAAAACGATTTGCCGGATTTGGACTCTTTGGTTCAGATTTAGAACCGCGACACAAATCGAGTCCGAACTGTAGCCGAGGTCCCCCGCGGACGTGCTGCTACAATGTGAATTATGTTATCCTTGTGAACTTAAGATCATTCTCTTTTGTCAATGATGGTCCAGAGGCCATTATGATATGAATTGCTCTGCCCCTATTAATGTAATGGTGCATTTTCCTTCTGCTCATCGTTATATTATTGTTCTGCTATTTATGAGACGACCGTGTCGACTTATAGTAAGCCATGGGAAAATCTAAGAGTATTAGTGGGTAGTAGTATTGTGGTAGTACGTTCTGTTTACTGATGATAATTAATACTAACATTCTGTTATCTGCAAGTTAGCTGAATTGATTCATGACAAAGAAATGGAACGTATATGCGGTATGGAATTACGGTATCTACGTGTCCCTGGAATCGTTCAATCTGTAAAATACACTTTACTTACTGCTAATAATTATCATCAGCACTCGGTTAAATGCAACTAACTATGCTAACCCCTATGAATGATTGAAAGAACCTGTGTGCCTCTGTATAACTCTGAAACTAGTATGTTTCGATAATATCTGGGCCTATGGCCATTCTGTATAATCTATAAGACCTATTGTTTTCTGGTGTGGAACAAAGTACTGTACGAAACTAAGTGTGACAGTGTGAGTCACCTCTAGAATCCGTGCGAGACACCTCTTGAGTCCATACATATATGAATTGGGCTTAAAGCTAATCTGTTAGTATTCTGGGCTTAAAGTCGTTCTGTGAAATCTGTGAGGCCTATGGCCGTTCTGTGAAATCTGTGAGGCCTACGGTCGTTCTGTGAAACCTGGGCCTATGGCCAATCTATGATATATGTTAGGCCTATAGCCAATCTGCAAAATCTGTCAGGCCTAAGGTCGTTCTATATTCTGGGCTTAAAGCCACTCTGTTTGAAGACTGGGCCCAAGGCCGTTCTGGAAACAGTTACAGGATAAGATTAACTATAAGTTCTCTGCATTTATATACCTTGCGATTCAAGTTATTTACTGGATTATCATGTACTATTATTCACTGAGCTTCGCTCAGTTTATGTTATGTTTGTTTCTGTAGGCACTCAACTTGGAGGTCAGTCTTATTCCATGGCATTCGTACCTCTTTGGTCAACTGCAGTGTGTCCAGGCACTTAGATGAAGCGATTCATTTTGCGAAGTTTTGTTAAGCTTTTGGCTTTGTATTTTGAGATGTGTGTAACCTCTTTCTCATTAATACTTTTGTTATACGCCCAAGCATAGGGCTGGGTCTGTATATGTATATGTACATAACTAAATTCTCAAATGCACGTCACTGTATGTTCATCTACCTTATGCAATGTTTGTGATCCTGGCATAGTAGTGGTAGCTCAATGGATATTGTTTTATGTTCACTTTTGATATTAATGCTTCCGTGCAGGCCCCATATCTTATGTACATCGAGTTAAGTGTCCGTTTCTGAAGTGGTCATGCCCAAACTTTTAGGGGCAGGTTTAGGGCGTGACAAGTGGTATCAAAGCACGAGTTGCCATCTCACACACGAATCCATTGAGCCTTAGGATGTCTAGAAAAGACTTAAGCATCATGCATCATGCATGACATCCTTAATGCATATGAAAAAGATTGATGTCAACGATATTTGTGTGTGTAATATCTGCTAACCGCAATGGTTACTATCCAAGTCTACTATATATCCTTCGTGCATATTGTTATTGATTATGATGCAGGGCATAATGAGCATGAGACGGAAGATTTGGAGTGTTTTACCTCTGCCTGGCTAGACAGAATGAAAAGAAAAATTGTACAACATAAGTAAAATGAATTGTAGAAAAAAAAAATTTAAATTAAATAATGAATGATTATGAGAACTATTGTCTCAGTTTATCTTATAGGGATTAGTGGACAATGCGAGACAAGCAGATGGGATTAAAACAACGACATTGCACTGCGGAAGCGTGGTGAGGGTTCGAGTTGATCGGTAAGACAATTTATATGTAAATGGTTAGATGAAATGTGTGTTATCGGTTGATAGTCACCTGTGGAAATGATGACAATATAATTATGCCTTCTAACATCTGCTTAGATGAATTGATTAAACTCTAAGTACTGAATATTTCTAAGATTCGTTGACCAAATGAAATGATATATGTGATGCTCTAACTTTTATGACATGGCAATGTTCAGACCTCTGATTTTGGGATGTTACTGTGTTTAGATATTTTGATAAGATGTGTTTTGCATGATAATTGAAATTGTGTTGAGTATGACTGGCCGTAAGAAGAAGTTATGCGTATAGTGACCCCTCTGAAAATTATGAAAGGAGTCAGTTGATTGTGATTTTGCTTCTTACTGATGGTTAAATAGATAAGTTATGCTGGGGAATTGGTTATTGACCTTGAAACAGCATGTAATTAATGTGATTTCGCGAATTTAGAAAATTATTGACGACTTCTGATGAGGAACTGAGGGAATTATTGATAGTGTCGGATGCGTTTTGTTTATGTGTAATCGGAATTTGTTTGTGAAATCTATGATCTGAAATCTGTGATTTGGAATCTGTAATCTGAAATCTGAAATCTGTAATCCGCAATCTATAATCTGTAATCTGTTTTGTTTATGTGTAATCTGTAATCCGTAATCAGGATTTCTTACAGGGAATGGTTGAACGACATGAAGAACCTCACCCATATAATGTGTCTGCTCACATGATACTTGTAAAAAGATGGGTAGTTATTGACTACTTTGAGACCGAAACTTAATGATTGATAATCTGATCACTTATCGCAAGAATTAAAATCCTGCCTATGTATATTCATGACTTAAGATTGAGAAATCATTTCTATGATAATTTCTGTGTAGATATGCAAATGTTAGATATTGCAAATAGTCAAATTAATCCCTATTTCGTATTTGAAGGCTATAATGTAAACTGTTCTGTATGACATTGTGAACTCTGATAGAAACAAATGGAAATGGGAATATGCTGTATTAATGTTTGATTAAAGGTATGCACTGGGCATTTACCTCTTATGGCAGGCTTATACGGATTTGAACGATATTCATTACGTGGTTACGAATTGATTTATTATCATATGGAACTAACCTCCCCACAAGGTACTAACTGGAAAATTAGTTGGATAAATTATTCTTTTGCTATATCATTGTCTATTTTGTTTTGACATTATGGAAACTGAATGGGTAGGACTATTGTGATTGCTATATATTTAAGGAGATTTATGACACTATGAACGGATCTAATAGAACCTGCGTACGAGGAGTAACTGGATACTCTGTTTATGTTAATTGACTGAGCCAGACAACTAGTTTGTGATTCTCGTAAGGCTAATTGCTGGGCCACGGTAAATATAAATTGTGGATACGGAACGATATGGTCGATTTTGTGCTCTATAGTTAAAAAAAAAAAAATCGGATTATCTTTCTACGTAACGAAAGGAAATGCTTAATAAGAGAGGACATGGCACCTTACTATTATAATCGATTAACTAAATATGATTCTGAACTTGATTTCTAACTTTATCGTGGAATAACCCCCTTTGCTCGAAATGATAGTTGTTATATTTGTACCTATTGCTCAGACTTGAACTCATGACAGTATGACTGAGTGTCTATAATGATATGTCTGTATGAATTTGCAAAATTGTATGATGCTCGCTTTGATATTATCATAACTGTTGGATTCGGAGTATGATTCTTTTTGTAGTACTATACATAAAAGTAATGCTATGAGAAATCAACGATGTGTATCTGTTATACTGACCTTGTCAAGAACTATTACATATTATCTTGAACCAATATAATGGTATAATTTTAATATGCTTTCAGAAACAGGGGAACACTACGAACAGATTGTGAAGCTAATGGCTACGTACTTGAACAACTTATTTGTGACTGTCAGAATAAAGTATACCTTGTTAAATAGGCAGAACCTTATTGATAGGCTCTGATGTCTGATTTCATTATGCATAATACGATTTGAATCTACCTACATAATGGATTTCTTTTGAAAAATACATATAACCTTAATTGATGATTTACTTTTAAGTGAATTGTAATACATGATTTACCCAAGGAATTACTTAATTGGGCAAGTTTGGACATGCACCTTCTAATGAGAATTGCATATGAACTATTAATGCTGGGTCGATCTGGTTAGAAACTTAGTAGAGAATATTTTTATTATGATTGAAATTAACGTATGTTATGGAAATTTATGAATTATGTGCTTAAGGGAATGCTATCTATTATGTTTCCATATTTGAGAATGGTATGTTTCTATACTTGAAAATTTCTGCTATGAAACGTATTGACTGGAAAATATTGTGATTATAAACTCTGCCTATTGGGGATTTTACGCCTTGAATGTCCTGCCATGGACTCTTGTAGTCTTACCTTAATCAACACATGATCCTGTGAAATAAATGTACGGAGTTGTTATTTTTAATTCTACATGTCTGAAATAGACATTGAAATGACTAGTTGGATAAAGTTACGAGATGCTTTATGTTAAGAACTTTTGAATAACTGTGATAAATATCAAGTTAACCTGTGAATTGTTCGAACTGAGAAATTACATGAGCATCTATAACAGAATTGGACAATGATGTGAGATTGAGATTTCTGATCTGTTATATGGTAAAACAAGTTTGAGGGACCAAACTTACTTACGGGGGGGGGGGGGGAGAGTGTAATGACCCGACCCTCGCGTATGTTTCTGGTATATTTCAGTCCTGTATTCTGTACATTTAAATGCTTAATGTGAAATTTCAGGTGAAATTAAGTTTAAGCAGATGGACTTTATGAATAGAGACCTATATCTGTTTAATAAGGAAAATCTCTGTTATAATTAGAATGTTTGGATTAGAAATTGAGAGCCTTAGAGGCTTGATAATTCGAAAGTGATTTTACCTTTGAGATCAGCATAATTTTTAAGTAATAATAAGAACTTTTGTGGAAATTTGATTTGGGATGATTAAACTGATTAAATTTCATCTTTACTCATCTTTAGATATGTATATCTATACTCTTTACCTATTTGACTTAAAAAGCCACTCCTCAAAATATCCCCTGGGTAAGAGAATTGGAGAAGAAGTGAGGTTGAGAGAAGGAACCAAGAGGAAAGAAGTCTTTTAAGGGAGTGGAGTAGGAATTAAGAGAGTTTGTAAAGATTTGAGACAAGGTATGTATGAATCACCTTCTCTTTAACCACCTCTTAAATATTTCTTACTTTCATGGAGTTATCATGGAAATCAAGTGTGTGAGTATTGTCCTTCTGAGAAGTATTCTTAGTCTTTAATTGGTTGAGAGTAGATTGGGTGATAAAGAGGTATGGTAAACTATTTCCTGGATTTCATGTTGAAAATATATGTTTGTTATACATATGGTTGTGTGTTAAGGAGAATGGAATTGTATTGTGAATCAAGAAGGAACCAAATTCTAATTTATATTTGGATTGATGCATGTTCATAGTTCCTACCCACATAATCTTTGGACCCATTTGGAGGCTTGTAAACATTCACCAAAAATTGGACCCTTGCTGGAATTTCGGACTGAAATTGTGCAGAATCGCCGCACATGCGGGGGTCATGGCCGCACGTGCGGGACCAACTGCCGCACGTGTGTAGACGTCCCCGAACGCCCCGGGAGGGATGACCCCCGTTCCGTTCACTTTGCGGGTCTACTACAGCTCGGACTCGATTGTCACGGTTCTAAATCTGAACCAAAGAGTCCAAATCCGGCAAATCGTTTTGAGAAAAAAAATAGATTTTGAAAGAAGTGCCAAACATGGACTACTTTGCTAGATACAGAGTTGCCACCTAAATATTTTTTTTAATGGGGAAATTTAGGAAACCCTGACTCGGTGCCAAAGGCCACATGTCCGTCATCACCAAAGTTGCCTCGGCTCGGGAGCTTGGGTACGATTGGGGAAGGTCAGCTATGAGCACCCCCTCTCGCCCGATCCGAAGACCGGCCTCTACTAACTGTGATATCTTGTTTTGAAAACGTTATGTGCTCTTATTCCGGTTATTAGCCTAGAATTACTACGTTATGCGCACAGCAAACAAGTATAGACCAAATCGCCTAAATTGGAACAAAACATTTCATGTTTGTTTTGAAAATGGTTTGCTACTCGCAAGTAGGCTAAAATGAAGATTTTGCCACCCTCAAGTGGGCTTTAGAAAAGATGGTTTTGCCACTATCTAGTGGGCTTAAAACTCACAGTTTTAATGCATTATTCCAATTTAGGTAATTCAACCTCCATCCACAGGCATTCAAGCAGTTATATCACATAAGCAGCTAGCCTCATGGTAATCATGCTATCATGGCAACACTCACGCGCATGCGGTATGCTAAAGCATAAAAGCTTACCTAGTACTCCAAGCCAAAACAGAAACTAGTTAGTAATCATATGCATGATCCTAGTTCATGTTAAGATGGCTAATGCAACATATGCAAAATGCAACTATAATAGGCTCGGCTATCCTAAAGATGGCATGTGAAATGCTGCAACTAACAAGTACTCAACTTGAAATTGAAATACAAGTGCAGTTAGCATGATGTGCCGAGCCCGATGCATGTAAGACAAATGTATGGATGCACGCATGCATAGCATAAGGTATGCTAATTTAAATATGCCCTAGTCTACCATCATAAGCAGGTAAATAAAAGGGAAGAAAGACGTGGGGTTGGAAGACATACATACACGCACGCACACTTATTACACATTGCCCTCGCTCGGAGGGTCCGAAAGAATATACAATTTAATTACCTACAAGCTAATTAAATATTACAAGCCCTTAATTAATTAATAAATTAACTAAGCTATTGAAAGCAGTAAAAGGCCTCGGGAAGAGGAATGAATGCATGCATGCTCGGCTTTGCTCAGAAATCCAACGCCATGCGCAAGTTTGCCTCTGTTTTCCCCGCTCTGCTCTTCTGAAATTTGCATAAATACCAAGGTATGCTCTCTGCACACTGTGGAGTGCCACCGACCAAGTGGGAACACCACCGGCCATGTCCGGATGGTCATCGGCCATTTGTTGAGCTATCGGCCATCAATAATTGGTCGGTCGGCACTCCATGTAGCCGATCGGCCAAAACTTCCTGCAAAAACCTGTTTTGACAGCAGCAGAGGGCAAAACATGGCATGGCAATGCATTTCAAGCAAATGTGTGCCCCAACACATCCCTTATCATGTTTGTGACTCAAAGGGACATGGTTCTCGATTCTCGGACCACCAATCGCGCATTTCAATGCGTGATGGCCCAAGAAACCAAGTATGCACTTTGATTTCAAATGAGATGCACATCAAACAAACAAGTGAAACCCAACCTCTATCATACTCAATTCAAGAGGCGAAGCATGTATGCTCATGCAATGCAACCTAGGCATGTTAACTTAGTATGCAACATGAGCATGCAAGCAAGTAATGCACAATGCATGTTAGGCACACAACCTAAGTGAGCAAGCATGCAAGATATGGAATAACAATGGGGGTGACAAGCACACAAGATGTGATCTAAGCATGCAAGTGTGCAAGGCATGCATCACGTTAAACAACCTACACATGCAACAACACACAAGTATGCAACAACACACAAGGTGAGCATGCATCAACATGCAAAGGATGGTCTTACACTAACTTGGACAGCTCTCTACTAGGTCCAAAATAGTGCCCAAAATGATGCAACAAAGGCATGAAAACACACACACAAGGATGCATGCACAAGGCCCTAAACATGGAGCATAAGCCATCAACTCTTCAAAGCATGAAAGGGATGGAAAATGCAAGTATGCAAGCATGGAATATGGACTGAAATATGGTTCCTAATGATGCCAAATCATGAGAATAAGCCAAGTAAAGCATGCTAGTGACCCACACACCCAAGGCTAGTAAGCTAGAATGCAAAGGAGCTATACAAAGCATGCATTTTTTGATCACGAAGCATGAAGACAGAACTGAGGCAGTCCCAAAATATGCACATTTTTAGTTCAAAGTGTGGCCAAAAAGTGCTAGCAAGATGGATTAAAATACCATGCAAATTTGACTAGTAAACATGGTTTACATGGCAAGTGTATGAAGCAAGTGAGAACTCATCAAACCGGCAAAAAACAGTGAACTAAATATGTGAAAATATGCCCAAATAACCTCTGAAATTAAGCCAACACATGCAAAAATGATGAGCTCCTTTAGAGGGCTATACAAGGGGTCATTAAGCACATACAAGATGGACACTCAACAAAGCCAAACCAACTCTGGAAATGGCCTATAGGGGTCCTAAAACCACTGAAAAATGCCTGAACTAAGCTCAAGAAGTGTACAAATATAGGCCCCTTTGTAAGGCCAAAAAGGGCATCAAACAAGACAACAAGGAGAGGGGATGGCCCTCTCCTTCTTAGGACCTCAAACCACCATCCTCACCACTGAAATCCCTCAAGATTTCAGTGGTGAGGAGGCCCAAACAAGGTGGTCCCGGAGCTCACTAAAAATGCACAAAAAATAGGCCAAACAAGGCCTAAGAGGGGTCAAACAACCCCAAACACCAAAGTGGTCTTAATGAAGTATCTTAAACACAAAAAAATAGAACTTTTTTATGTTATAAACCAAGCTCAAATCAGCAAGAAAGATAGGCTAAAATGAGGTACAAGAAAGTGCTAAAAAGGGGAAGAAACTTACCCTTGAAGACCAAATTCGAGACCAGCAGCTTCAGGGGCCAAAAACCAGCTTTTGGAGCTCAATAAACCCTCCCAAGAACCTCAGTCCAATGGTAGTGGTGTATGGCTATGAGGTGTGGTGCAATAGGCCAAGAACAAGGGTCTTTGAACACTCTAACACACCCAAATGTAGAGAGAGAGGGAGATATAGAGAGAGAGGGTGATATATATGTTATATGTATGTATTAGGTCTGATTTTGCTGAACCAAAACAAAAGAGGAGGAGGCTTCCTTATATAGACCATGTAAAGCTTCTCAAAGAAGCTATATAAAAGGGTCAAAGGAACCAAGCTTCTAAGAGAAGCTAATGCAAAGGTGCAAGCTTCTTGAGGAAGCCAAGACAAGGGGTCAAAGCTTCCTCAAGAAGCTTTGAGCAAAGGGTGCAAAAAGAGGGTCAAAAAGGGTGCAAAACACACACGTGCATGGGGAGCAGAGTCTGTGCATTCCAGCTGGCACAGCTGGCATCCATTCAATCTGTAGAATACTCCGGAAGGTCATCGGCTAGCAAACTTGGTCGGTCAGCCATCTTTTCTGGCTGGTCGGCCATCTATTTGGCCGGTCGGCCATTTGTGTTGGCCGGTCGGCAGGAAAAATCTGCTCTGTAGGTCCAACTTCAAACGGGCATAACTTCTTCATAAACTCCTTTTCAGGTCATTCTTGTGTCAAAATTGAAGCCCCGGAAGTAAGATTTCCAATGGAACCAACCTTGCATCAAAATTCCAACTGTGAAAAAAGTTATGCTTGTTTTAGTGAAGGCTGCTCAGTTTCGGTCCAACCGGGATGATGCCAACTTCAACCAATCATATCTCCGCCCTCCGGTCTCGGATTTAAGAGATTCTTGAATGAAAAATGAAGCCCCGGAAGTCTTCTTTCCAACGGTGGTGGCCTCATAGCTTCACTCCAAGTGTATAGACAAATAAGCTTGATTTAGCGAGGACTGCTCGTCCCTCTCTTAGCAATTCTTGCCTATCTTCTTCTCCAACTTGGTTTCTCCCCTCTTCTCCTCTTTTCTTCAACTTCAAACCCCTAAGAAAGGTGTTTTGAAAGATTTTTCAAAGATTTCATCTCTCTTTCATTCATTTCCACTTTGTCCTTGCTCGGTTTACCGAAAAGCACAACGTTTGACAAAAGGCGAGCCTCGGAACATCGCAGAAACTTTATTTCAAAAATGTTTTGAAAGAGAGGGTTTTAAGGTCTAAAAACCATTCAAAATAGCTTTGGTCCAAAATGGGGTGTGAAGTTGAGATTTGTCTCTCTCCTCGCCGAAGAAATTGAACCTTTGCCCTACACATCTTTCATCACCGAGCAAACCATCAGTAGCGCCCAAGTCTTAAGGGCGGTAAAAAATGGGGTGTCTACAACGTGCGGGAGTCATGGCCGCACGTGCAGGAAATGAAGGATTTTTGGGTTTTGGCTCTGCTAAAAAGGCACGTGCGGGGCTTCCTAGCCGCACGTGCGGGGCTCACAGCCGCATGTGCGGCCCATGTTGAAAATGTTTGTCTGCTCCATTTTTCTTGTTTGACCCTCTGATATTGTTAAAATAATTATTTGATGTTCCTAAGATGTTTGTAAATTCAATGGAAACAAAACGAATCAGAAAATGATTTGAAAGGGAAATGAACTAATTTGTGAATTACGTATGTGTGTAGGACACACTTCGGGAGGACCAATCGCTCCGCTACAGCCCAGTGAGTAATAGTACTGTAATGATATATTTCAACTACTGTTAATAGTCATTATTAACGTTTTGCTATTTGTGAGTTAACTATGTCAACTCGTAACAAACAATTGGAAAATTACGTGCAATGTGAATTATGTTATCCTTGTGAACTTAAGATCATTCTCTTTTGTCAATGATGGGCCAGAGGGCGTTATGATATGAATTGCTCTGCCCCTATTAATGTAATGGTGCATTTGCCTTCTGCTCATCGTTATATTACTGTTCTGCTATTTATGAGACGACTGTGTCGACTTATAGTAAACCATGGGAAAATCTCAGAGTATTAGTGGGTAGTAGTATTGTGGTAGTACGTTCTGTTTACTATTGATAATTAATACTGACATTCTGTTATCTACAAGTTAGCTGGATTGATTCATGACAAAGAAATGGAACGTATATGCGTTATGGAATTACGGTATCTACGTGTCCCTAGAATCGTTCAATCTGTAAAATACACTTTACTTACTGCTAATAATTATCATCAGCACTCGGTTAAATGCAACTAACTATGCTAACCCCTGTGAATGATTGAAAGAACCTGTGTGCCTCTGTATAACTCTGAAACTAGTATGTTCCGATAATTTCTGGGCCTATGGCCATTATGTATAATCTGTAAAACCTAATTTCTGGTGTGGAACAAAGTACTGTACGGAACTAAGTGTGACAGTGTGAGTCACCTCTAGAATCCGTGCGAGACACCTCTTGAGTCCATACATATATGAACTGGGCTTAAAGCCAATCTGTTAGTATTCTGGGCTTAAAGCCGTTCTGTGAAATCTGTGAGGCCTATGGCCATTCTGTGAAATCTGTGAGGCCTATGGCCGTTCTGTGAAATCTGTGAGGCCTACGGTCGTTCTGTGAAACCTGGGCCTATGGCCAATCTATGATATCTGTTAGGCCTATGGCCAATCTGCAAAAAAGGCTGTTCTATATTCTGGGCTTAAAGCCACTCTGTTTGAAGACTGGGCCCAAGGCCGTTCTGGAAACAATTACAGGATAAGATTAACTATAAGTTCTCTACATTTATATACCTTGTGATTCAAGTTATTTAGTGGATTATCACGTACTATTATTCACTGAGCTTTGCTCACTTTATGTTATGTCTGTTTCTGTAGGCACTCAACCTGGAGGTCAGTCTTATTTCATGGCATTCGTACCTCTTTTGTCAACCGCAGTGTGTCCAGGCACTTAGATGAATCGGTTCATTTTGCGAAGTTTTGTTAACCTTTTGGCTTTGTATTTTGAGATTTGTGTAACCTCTTCCTCATTAATACTTTTGTTATACGCCCAAGCATGGGGCTGGGTCTGTATATGTATATGTACATAACTAAATTCTCAGATGCACGTCACTGTATGTTCATCTACCTTATGCAATGTTTGTGATCCTGGCATAGTAGTGGTAGCTCAATGGATATTGTTTTATGTTCATTTTTGATATTAATGCTTCCGTTCAGGCCCCATATCTTATGTACATTGAGTTAAGTGTCCGTTTCTGAAGTGGTCATGCCCAAACTTTTAGGGGCGGGTTTGGGTTGTGATAGAACTTGTGGGTTTGTTTAACAAAAAAGTGGCCCCGCTTCAAGAGGTATAATTTTGAGCATCTTTACACTACTTGTTTTGTATCTTTTCTCATTGATTTTGAACTATTTTTACACTATTTTTATGGGCTGAAACTTGTGGTTTAAAGCTACCTAAGGTGAAGGGGTTAATCACCCTTCTTCAAACCATGTTCTCTAAGCTGATAGATTCAAGCCTTGGCCGGTGGGTTGAGGAAATGGCCAACAAGCCACCCTCTTCCCTCAAAAGCAAAAACACAAGTGTTTGGTCCACAACCAAGCACAAAACAGACAAGTTAAGAGATCTCGAGGCAAGGCGCGCAGCTGAGACCTCCGAGAACTCAAAACGAATACGAACATAGATGATCATCGAGTGTTCAAACGATGGCGTCCAAGTCTTGAGGACGGTCAAAAATGGGATGTCTACAGTTTGGTTGATGTTGGTTTATATTAGAGGTATAAGTTTTAATTTATTGCGGTGGTAGTTTCTTGGGAAGCAAGAGGGCTTTGTCTTGTAGTGACAGGAGTAGTGTTGTATTTGTTGGTCGAGGTTCGGAATGACGATGAAGAAGTGATTGTTTTTGGAGGTGGGCCCTGTTTTGGCTCAAGTAGTATTCTAGGTTGGTTGAGAGAGTAGTAGGGACTATAGAGTTGTGACTCGAGTGGAGGAGGTTGAGAACTTCTTTTGTTCTTCAGTGGAGTTTGGATAGTATGACTTTGAAGGCCTTGTATGTGTTGTGTATATGTGTCGGGGTTTGGTTGACGGTAATTGTTCGGTAAGTATCAACAGCTAGTAAATTGACTAGGAGATTTAGTGTTTTGGTTGTACTTGTATAATGGGTGATGGGATAGAATGTGGATTAAAGAGTTGCTTTTATTGGTCACTGATGGATGGAGGTGCTGTGTTTACTTGTTGTTCGGTTTGGGTTGTTATGTGGTATCGGTGGCGTTGTAGCGTGGTAGGCTTTTGTGAACTAGTTTGGTACGAGAGAATAAATATGTGAAACTCATTGTTGTGAACTTGGTCGAGATTGTGAGTACATTGGCAGAGTGAGGGCATTAGTGTTGAGATAACCCATTTGAGGTTAAGGGTGAGATGTTGTGCAATAAGTAATGGGTTTTGCTTGTGTGGTGTGTACCAGTGCATGGTTAGGGGTTGTTCGATGATGTATCGAAGGGAATTGGTCATGGGGCTATCCTAGGAGGCTGCCTTGTTGTAGCAATAGTGTGTTTAATGTGTTGTTAAGAGTGGTCTAATCTCTGGTAGTGCTGAGTCACTTTGGTGGGTGTTTGTTATTTGGTTTGGATTGGAACTTCGAGTGAAGCAGTAAGATTGTGTAGAGTGGTTGGTGCGCTCCATCAGAGTTGTTTTGACCTTATCAGTCCTTGTGTGCGTGTAGTGAAAGGTTAGTGTATGCGTTGACTTGAGGGGGTGTGTTGTATTTTAAATACAGGAGTCCATTTCGGACTCAAATGTGATGTGAGGATGTGCATGACACATAGGCATATGTATGATGAGTGAATTGAGAACCAGAGTACTGTAGGTTAACGTTGAGGAATCCAGAAGGATTCAACGAACATGTGAGGTTGTGTATAGAATTCCATTTCAGAGTTAGTAAGGTTAGGCAAGTTGTTAGTGTTGGTGTTGGTGTTGGGTTATGTAAAGTTAAGTGGTATGTCGGTGTTTGAAGACTGGTGGAGGATAGTGGTGTTGGATAGTTGATTGGTTAGTATTTGGGTTGGTTGACATATAGTCATCTCAAAAATAGGTTGGAATTGAGGGTTGTGTAATTGAACGGTGCCAATTTGTGGCATGTAAGCCCCGTATGGACAGTTAGGATGTTGTTTTGAGTTGTGGTTACTTGTTTGGGGTTACAGTTGTAAACTTTGGTTATATGAGCACTTTTACGCCATTATGTGATTGGTGGGTGTGAAATTTCTTTCTCTTGCGTTATTGCATTGCTAGTATTTCGAAAATTTATAGGGATTCTTATCGTGGAAATTTTGTTTTGGTATTGTGGCATCACCGTGGTTGTGATGTGTTTTGTTAGGTGACTGTGTTGCAGATCACCGGAGAAAAGCTAAGGAATGATTTTGAGGAAAACAAAAATTTTCTTTTTGTTGTGGCGGCCTTGAGTAGTTTTCTTGAACTAAAACGGTTTTGGTTTGAAATGTAAGTTTTTGGTTTAATAAAAAGTTGAATCCAACAAATCAAATAATAATAATAATATTTTGAAAATGAAACTGATTTTGGTGTTATGAGTAATACTTGTGGTTTCGGAAAAACAATTTGAAAATCCCTGAGTTGTGTTATGGACGGTTGAAAATGTATTTGGGTTGGGATGGTGTGAGTTTGAACACCTTTTGGGAAAGCAAAGTGTTTTGAAACAAATGCAGAAAATATGGAATTTTCTTTAACCTGAATGAGGTATCTTATATCTTGTATTGGGAAGTAGCGTTTTGACCTGGCCTGAGTTGCTAGTTACATGTTGTATGTTTATTTTTGTAAGGACTTAGAATTGTTGGGCATTGATGTGCCATAATGTTGTGAGGATTAATTGTGTTTTGGTTTATGTTCTTGTGCTACGAGAGAGTTGATTGGGAGTTTTGTGTGCAAGTAGTTTTCTTATTCTACGTGTCCAAGCGTTGAGCACTCGGTAGCAATTTGGGTATTGTCGATGGTTGAGGCGTAGATCACGCCTTTGAGTCCGAGGAGTTCGTGTTGTTGTTGTGGTTGTTGTTGTTGTTGTGGTAGTTGTTTCTTGTCTTATAAACCACAACGAGTTATATGGATCAAAGAGTCATCAGTGAGGTTTTCTTACCATTCTTAGTTTTTGGGTGCCTTCGGGACCTCGAGGTGTTGGACCGAGACATTACATTTTTTGTTTTGGCATTTCTCAAATTTCGGGGACGAAATTTTCTAAGGTGGGGAGGTTGTAGCACTTTGTAGACACTTTATTTTTGATCGCCCACAAGACTTGGGCGGTTTATTCTGAGCATTCGATGATGCAAGTAATAGTGTGTAAATGGTTTGAATTCTCAATGAAGGAATATGAATTCGAGCTCTAAACAATCCCAACCTTCCATATCCAAGCTGTTTTTATACCTCAAAAATCCATTTTTGAGTACTGTGCCAACCTGTATTAAACCTGAAACTGATGGATAGGGGAGCCACATTAGGGCTCGGCCATGCCTCATTTGGGTGATAAACACTGTTTTGGGCGAGAATCCCCCAACTGTCTATTTTTGAAGATATTTATGATCTATTTACCTCAAATTTTATAAATACAAGCTGATATCTTTGTTTTGAGGGTTAGAAAAATTTCAAAGAGTGTAAAAGGCCTTTGAGCTCTCCTTCTTCCTTTACAAGTCACCTTTGTGTTATTATACCATCTTTGAGTTATATCTATACACCTTATACACCCTTAGAGCTTAAGCTTAGAGCCTTGGTTGAGACTTTAAAACCATAATTCAAACTTGAGAGTGCCTTAGGATCAAGTTTGGTTTACAACAAAGCATTCTCTCTTCAAGAGGTATAAGCTTGCCACCTTCTTCCTTGCTTTCATTTGAATCATTTTCTGTCTTTTTCTTGTGTTTTCATATTGTTTAGGATCAATTCCAAGTGCTAAAATATGGGGTTAAAGAGCTACCAAAGATGGAGGGGCTTATCACCATTTCTTGAACCTCATCCCATTGCTCATACCCTTTGTTTTCCCACTCTTGTCTTTGGTCTAAATACTGATTTTCAGAGTTTTACAAGGCTGAAAAATATGGTTTAGAAGTCCCAAAAGTGGAGGGGTTACCCCTCCATAGATTTGCTTACTAGTTTTGTATCTTCATGTTTTTGGCTATCCCTTGTGCTCTTTTAAACATGATTTTAGGTACTATTTTTTACCTTTTAGGGTTGTTTTAATTCATTTAAATGGTTTATGTTTTTGAATATTATACTTGTAATGTTGTAAGTCCTCATGGCTTCGGTTGTTTAGGCCTTAGACATCGAGTCATTTGAGTTGATAGCTTTCTTTATCTAGTTTTCATGTAAAGAGTCCTACTTTTGTAATAATCGACTTTGCATAATCATCTCTGCAACCAACCTCCCTTCATTCTTTGTTTTTTTGATTAAAGAGTTGTGTTTAACAAAAGGTTATTGTTTAAGCATAAGCAAGAGACTTTCCGTGCTTAATGGTTTAATCTCTTTAGGTTCATTACCAAGGCATTACTTCTCTCTTATGCTAAGCACAACCTCTTGTTTGTCACTCATCTTTTTCACCGGTGTATTTACTTCTAAGAGACTAATCTCTTAGCTAGGCCCTTGGAAATCACAAAAGAAGGTTTCATTATAGCTTCTTATCAAGTTTGGGTTTAGAGTCCTTATCGCTCACTGTGGGTTTGGCTATGTCATTATCGCTTTTTTGAGTTTGACTAGTCATTATCACTCATTTTGGGTTTGACTTCGAATCCTTTATCGCTTGTAAATGAGTTTGACTCCTCTTTTGTAATTTCCGAAGAAAAGGGCTTGAAAAGCTCATTTCTCGGGTTAAGTCGATACTTATTCATCTTTATTGCTTTTTGGAATTAGTGGACATAAATATCATTTTTGGACAAAATGATTAAGTAATGGAAAGGTAAGTTGAAAAGGGCTAATAAAATAGGCTTAAAATCGATTAAAACCGACGTAAAGAAGATTAATAAAATTGGTTGGATTCAGTTTGACCTTATGCCAAATCCATCGCTTCTAAGGTCATCACATATTAATTTGTGATGTTTGATTATTCTTGAGGTGTGTCTACCTCCCTTCTTGAATTAACTTCATGATATAAAGGAGGTGTGGTGTGCCTTTCATTGCATTCATTAATTTTTTGTCCAATCGTGTTCAAAACCATCACGCAATCAACTTGCGACTATTGATGGTTTGGAAACCGAACTTGCTCCTCTCTTGAGTATTTCTATGATAAAGAAGAGCAGAAAGGACAAACACGGCTTAGGAATGCTCTGTCTGCACTATTTTCACCTCAAAGCATGCTATTTTCTTGGCAGAATAGCAAGTCCTTGATATTTTGCTCTCAAGATGGAGATTTTACTCAACGATAGGCTCTGGGATTAGATAGCCACTTTGGATGGCTCAGAAAAAGTGAATTTTCGCGGTTTTCGCATAAACGCTCTTTTTCCTTCTAGTCGTACTTCGCTTTTTTTTCCGTTCCTCCATGCTGCTGTTCGATGCTGGAACCTGGTTAAACACGTATTTCGCTTCGAGGCCCAAGAAATGTACCCTACACTCGAAGAATTTCTAGCTTTAATGGAATCTCGGTGTGCTGAGGAAATTATGCCGCAGTCCCGTTTTGGCCATGCACGGGCACTTGGACGAATGTGTGGGCTCACTTTACATGAGGCTCAATCCTTGGCTCATGACGGAGAGCTGGATATACCTACCTTGATTCATCGGTTTTTCAATATCGGAGACAGGGGTGACCTTCTTTGGTGAGGTTATCATCAACATGACCTTTGTTTATGTATGCTTGCACACTTCCTTGTTGTTCCTAGTTACGATGGAGCCAGCATTAGGTTAGTTGAAGTGGCCCAATGACTAAAAGAGGGTAAGAGTTGCATTGGTTTGGCACTGGCCGAGACCCTGATGGGCTTAGATACTTTTCATCGGCAAAAGACTACTCGGTTCACAGGGTGTCCACTGCTTCTCCAGGTATTGTTTCCCACCCGTTCTTGCTTATGATTTCTCACATTCCTTGGCACTCACTCTCTATTTTTCTCTTTAAAGCCCTTTTCTTCACTTTTCTCTCAACTTACATCTCTCTATTCTTTAATCTCTCTTATTTTTCATCCTTTCCCAGGTGTGGTTGATGGATAAGATGAACTGGTGGACCCTTGCCCCCAGTATTCAGCGAGAGCCAACTTTTTCCGTCTACAGCTAGTGGAATTCCCCACAGAGGGACTATGGTGCAATTGGATGTGCAACAGATCTGCATCTAACATAACTTGGTGTTACCCCTAGATAAATTTGACTGAGATGAGCTACAACATGGCCCAACAGCTGGGTATACTGCTGATTGGCCTCACACACTACGTGTTCTATTTCCCTTTTTGGTTCAGATGCTAGTTCAGACATGATCAGACCCGTCCAGAGGAGGGGATGGAATACCCGACTCCATTCTCAATTTGTGCTTTGCACCTAACTTGTACCTCACCGCTTGGAGGATGAGAGAGCTCCTGGCCCCTGCTGTTGGCTTCAGTTACACCCTTTCTGGCAAGTGCTTGGCTTGGCTCGAGGACGAGGAACAGGTTGGGCCAACTTTTGTGACAGAGTCTTCCACAAGTGCGAGCAGGAGACATAGGACCACCTGACTTATCTGTGCCCCTAGTTTTATTGCTTTGAATTTTCTTTTCAAGTTTTATGATGTAAAAGGAACTTTGATTTAATCAAGAGTTGGAGAATGTACTTGTGTTGAAATCGATGTAATTAAAGTTGTGAGCACTGAAAATTTTCCTCTTTGGTCTAAAAAATGGTCTAAGTTGTAAAAGGTAAAATTTTGAGGAAAATCAATTTATTAAAACTTTTCGAAACAATTTTTGGAAACAGTCACCACCTGACACACATGGAACCAATTCTCAAGATGTACAACCCCAAATCAGGAGATCACAACTGTGCATAACTGCACTCACCATTGCTGCTCTAACTTGAAACCGACCATTCTGCCAAAATGGAGGTAACACAACCCAGCTAACAAATGGAAACAGAGGGATCGATCACACAAATGGACAAGACAGTTGAGTTGGAAATGATTATGGCCAAACTTCTGGATGAAGTTGCCTACATATCGCAAAGATGGGAATCAGGCCTTACGTAGTTTGGTTTGGGTTCACTCGAGTATTAACTCTCTTCTTTTTCACTCCAACTTTTGCCAAAGCTGCCCTTTCGGGTTTTTGACCTTGTGAGCTCCATTTTTCTTTATTTCTAATTTTTCATGCTCTAACTTTTGCCTAGGTCTCCCTTTCGGGTTTTCGGCCTATCGAGCCTCTCAGAGATAGTATTTCTTCAACTTGTCCATATTGATCGGCTGTGAGAACTCCAGGCTGTCTAGATCCATAAGGATAATCACTCCTCCTGACCAAATTGATTTGATGATGTAAGGACCAGTCCAATTAGGTCTGAACTTGCCTCTAGGGTCCTGGATGGGAGCTCAGTTGTCTTTGAGCACCATATCTCCTTCTTTGAGATTTCTGGACTTGACTTTCTTGTTAAAGACCCTAGCAATTTTGCGCTGATACCCTTGGATATGATATAATGCCTTTAACCTCCTCTCGTCAAACAACATCAATTCTTCGAATCTGCTCTATTGCCAATTCGCCTATGTTATCTGACACTCGGCCATGATTCTCAATGATGGTACTTCAATCTCAATCGGCAGAACAACTTCCATTCCATGTACTAGAGAATATAGGGTAGCCCCCGTGGATGTCCAAATTGACGTTCTGTAACCCCAAAGTGCAAATGGCAGTTTATCCGGCCAGTCTTTGTAGGTCTCTACCATCTTCCGCAGGATATTCTTGATATTCTTGTTGGCAGCCTCAATAGTTCCATTGGTCTGTGGTCTATACATTGATGACTTGTGAAAAGCCACGTTGTATTTCTCTAGTAAATCAACCACCTCTTTCTTGAAGTGCGAGCCATTGTCTGAAATGATCTCATTCGGCACCCCGTACCTACAGATGATGTTGTTCTTGATAAACTTGGCCACATGTGACGTTTTCAATACAAAGTACGACTGAGCTTCCACCCACTTAGTAAAGTAATCGATTGCCACCAAGATGAACTCATGCCCATTTGAACCCTTTGGCGAGACTGTCCCAATAACGTCAATTCCCCATATGAAGAAAGGCTACAACTAAGTCATATTATAAAGTTTTGACGGCGGGATATTCATGCGATTAGCATGGATTCGACATTTGTGGCGTCGCCGCAAAAAATTAATGCAATCCTCTTCCATAGTTGACCAATAATAGCCTTGCCTAAGGATCTTCCTAGCCAGCATCACACCATTCATGTGTGCTCTACACTTCCTTCCATGGATGGCCTCCATGAGACGCTTCGACTATTCTTCTTCAACATAGAGTTTGTGCATTCCCATATCGCCTCTCTTGTACAGCTTGTTCCCTCAAATGATGAATTGGTCGGCCAGATGTCGTATTCCCCGTCTATCCTTGGCATTTGCCCTTGGTGGATACATTCCCTTTTCTAGAAAATTCCAAATGTCGTAATCCCAGGGGTTCTTATCTTGAACCTCATCTATTGCAGTTACTGAAAGTGTCGCATAACCAGGTGTATACTTCTGTTCGATAATGTGCATCTGTGAATTGATTGTTCTCTCTAAGTAGATGTGTAAATGGAAGCTTTTTCAAACCTTGGAATTAAAATATCCAAGGCTTGATGATAAACCTTCATGTTCTCTTCCTTGACTTTCCAATCCCCATTGGCTTGAGAAACAACCAAGTTTGAGTCTCCGATGACGTCCAACCTTATTGCCCCTAGTTCTAGGGCAGCTTCCAATCCCGTAATGCATGCCTCGTATTCCGTTTCATTGTGAAACACTCTGAACCGGAGTTTGAAAGCTAAGGATATGTGGGAATCATCGGGTGATATGAGCAACACGCCTATCCCATAACCGTACTTATTAGATGCTCTGTCAAAGTACATTGTCCATGTTTCCTCTTCTATCTGCAAAATGTCTTCATCTGGAAATATATATTTTACTGCCTCATCTACTTCTGCTGGGTGGTCTACCAAAAATTCCGCTACGGCTCTCCTTTTGACTGATTTGTGCATAACACACTGCTACAAAAATAGATAAAGATCACACTTTTTTTGTGTGATGTTTGTTATTTAATCACACCTTTTTAGTTTTATTAAAGTGTGATCTTTGGGAGTGTGATTAAAAGGGGTCATTTTTAATCACACCTTTTAAGTGTGATTAATAACATTTAGATCACACCTTTTAAGTGTGATTAATAACTAATAAAACCTGTGATAATAAACATTTAGATCACAGATTTTAAGTGTGATTAATATCTAATAAAACACGGGATTAATAATTAGATAAGATCACATGTTATATGCATTTGAAGAATGTAATGCACACTATATACTATATTTTGAATCACAACCATATATTGAATGAAATAACGTCATATATTTCATAAATGAAAGTTAAATATTCAAAAAGTATATACAAAGGAAATAGTAAAAAGTTTTTAACTGTGCTTACATATATTAAAAAATAAAAATAAAAATAAAAAACTTGAAAAAACTAAGTTGTTGAATTCTTTGACCATATTTTGCATTTCTCCAAGAAATTTCTGACCTGAAAAATAAAAACAGAAATTAATTCAGAAACCGCTAGAAGCATATGAATAAACTTAATATTTTTGTAGAGACTTACAAAAGACAAAATCGAACATTTTCTCATCACACTGACTCTTCATCTCCTGCATCAATAGAAAATGAATAACAACTTTGATTGTTACTAATATAAAATGTTTGGATTACCATATATAAATATGACATATACATAGAATCAATAAATTCAAAATGAAAATCTTCAATGTATGAGCAGATATTTTAAAGTCATATAACCAAATATGTATAGAATCAACAAATCTAAAATGAAATCTTGAAGTGGTTATATATTCTTTACCAACTAAAGAAATTGTTGATTAGTAATTTAAAGAACGGAAGTTATATCATACTTACATTGGATTTCGACTCATATTCTTTAGTACGAAATTAATCCATTCAACTCGCACTTCATCAAGTTCGGTTTCCGTGTAAGTCTTTTTTCCATTGAACTGCAAGAGGTTATTTACAAACAATTAGATAATGGAAGATGTACAAGTATCATGAATATAATAGTAATAAAAGTTTAGAATTTATCTCACATTTTGTTTTCTTAGGATGCTTTGATCTCTAATGAGGTCTTTCATATACCGCATTACATAAAACCCACATTCCACGTTTGTAGGTTGTTGCGGGGACTACATAAAAGCATTTTCATTATTATTAGAAACTATATATAAAGTGTTATGATCAAGCTGAACAATCATTAGCATAATATAAGTATGATAAAATTAGAGAAAATGATATTGATTACCTGAACTACTTTCCAAACTGGATTGGTCCTCCTCCTCCTTTGGGTAGTTTCATAAATTTTCAAAGCACTTTACAAAAGAAATTCCAAATGTCAAAATATTTTTAGTAACTCAAATTGCTTAAAAATGTACGAACTAGCCAAACTTACGTGTTTATTACAATTTCAAAGCTTGTGTTTATTTTAGAATTAATCGGATCAAGTAAGTACACAATCATCAATGTTAGATCAATGACTAACAATATCCAATGGTACCTACAATTGAACAAGTCACAAGTATAAGCTTAATAAGTTTATTATCATTTGAACACATGAAATAAATAGTTTTAGATAATTACCCAATATTATAAGGAATTAAAACCAATTGTTCTAGCATAGCCTCCTCTAATCTTCTTGCAAGCAACACTGATTTTGATTTCTCCCAGCCATAGTTTTTCCACTAACGACACAAGGGTTAACAAATACAAATTGTTTCCTCCAATTGGAAGCCTTCAACACTTGATGGAGATGACTAATAAAATAAACAAATTTTAATTAAATTCGTAATTCATAAAATCTGCAGAAATAACTATTGATGTAGCAAATTTTCCTTACCTTATGTACAACATGATACATGTAACAGATAATTCTTTTACATGACATATGTACTCCATGTCTACTCTTTGAAGTTGGATATTGATCTCCTCCCAAATATGTCTTTCTCTAGTGGAATGTCTATGGCTTCATCATACTTGATATGCTCAACTAATGAAACAAAAGATTGAATGGACTCTTGATATTTTCCACATTCAACATTAATTGAAGCTCCCTAAGTTTAAAATTTTCAAAATAAACAAATATAAGTCAACTTTAACTTTAAGAAATTGTAATAAAGTTTCTAAGTTTGAATATTTTACCTCATCACCGACCAATACAAGATTTTTGGGCCAAGCAACAAAAAATCCCACTGCTTCTCCAACAATAAGCATCTCATCTGGGATAGGTATAGGAAGAGGGGCATCTTTTTGAATAACAACTTCAACAGACACACGTACATTGGATTCTCCTAATGGCACCGTATGAATGGCTTCATTGTGTTCAATTCTCTCATACACCGTACCATGAGCAACAATATTTTCAATGGAACCTATCGCGAGTTTACATGGTTTGCCCTATAACACAAAGTTAAAAATGTAACTTCTAATAATATCACTAACGATATTAGAAATTATAACATCAATAGATAAAAACTACACACCTTTCTCTTATTTTGTTTAGGATCTTGAGGTGGAATGTCGTCCTTAGTTCTCACCATATTTTCTGCTAATAAAGAATCATGCTGAAAATTGCCTCTACCACCACTTTTCAATGTGTTTGAACATTTGCTCTATAACAAACACACAGATAACAACAAAAGCACTAATAAAATTACTAACAGTATTAGAAAATATAACAACTTTAGGTGTTCTAAATGCTACACACCTTTATAATCTTTTGGGTAAGAGCTTGGGGTGGAATGTCATCCTTAGTTCTCACTCTGTTTTCTGTTAAGAGAAAATCAGGCTGAAAATTTCCTTCATAACCACTTCTCAAGATGTTTGAACTAACATGTTCAGATTCTGGTGTATATGGTATTTGTTGTTCCACTGCACTAAGCCTAGCTTGCAATTGTACCACCACTGCCTCAAGATCATTACACTTCTTCTCCCAATGTGACTGATTCCCACGTCTAGGCAAGTGAAAGTAGGTGCTAGGTGTGACAGAATTTCCTACACCCCTTACTCGACTAGAAGATTCAGGAGTACCCAATGCCATAGTAAGAATGTCATTGCATCCTTCAATCTTTAAACTCCCATCACTTTTTTGTTTGGTCAACTCATCCTACAATATTACATTACTATATAAGAAAGATGAACAGTTAAGATAATATAAAATAAATGCAATCAGTACACACAAATATCTTACAATTCTCGCAGCTTGTTCCATAATTGTCTTGTCATCATATTCTCCATTTTTATTTTGACGAGCCTTTTTCCATAGAACGCTTCTGTCCAAATCTTCAGTAGATCCGGTCATACGTTTCTGTCAATTAAACATACATCAATTTTTCAAAATAATGATATCAAAATTGTTATTAAATAATAAAATTTATAACCACTTACATAGTCTTCTTGAAAGCGAGCATAGCCCTTTCGACTAATTCTATGGTTATACTTATTTTGACTTCGTCTCCATTTCTGAACCTGGCTCAAAATCTTTGAAAATGTAACACACAAAATTAATCCAAATGTATAGCATTTAATATTTTTTTTAGGTGAATAAGTCATAAAATAAAACATAAAATTTACAAGATTACAAGGGGCATGCCACTGTTATTACAGAACTATACGAAGTTTGATGGGTCTAGCATTTAATACTGACATTTTAAATAACTAAAGTTTGATTATTTTTACCTCAAACTCTTCTGATAGTCGCCTTACAAGAAATGAGTCCCAATGTCTTTGTTCAATGAATCCATAAATTGCTGGTGGGTTTGATATGATCTCAGGATTGGACTTGTTTTCACGTATGTACTTGGTAAGTTCTTTCTTGAATGTCCTCCATTTTGAACAAATTGAAGATAACACATTTTTCTTACTTCTTTCATCCACTTTGTATGTTAACTGAGTAGTCAAAAAATATAACGTTATAAAATTCTAATTTTGATTGCACTTAAATACATGTTTAAGTGTCTTACTTACCTCCACACAACTCCATAATTTTTCTTTCAGTTCAGCTGGCACCTCAAACCAGTCTTTATAGCATATCGGAATCATTGTGCGAGCCAACACCCCATGATAGCTTGAACATTTGATTGAATTGTTTCCAATCAATTGACCATTCTCGTTATAGTCAATGGCTTTTCGTACACCAGAACTCCTATCCTTTATGACATCCGGTAATGTTGTCGAACCTCTTTTTTCTTTTATTAGATGTTGGTTCTGTTGCTGGTAACCATGCCTCTCCATCAGTAGGCAGGACATGAGAAGTATCCATCCTGTGAATAAAATAAAATAAAAATTTAAGAAAAAAATGTCAAATAGTTAGACAATTAAATATAAAGACATGAAGAAAATGAATATAAGTCAAACATTTTAACATGAAAATACAATACTTAGACATACATTCTTACAAAGACATTTTTTTTTTTCATCATGGATTATCGAGCCAAGTTCCCTCACAATCTCCTCGCATGTAAGATGACATAGAATCATCAACCACATCTAATGATTCAACTTCTGGCAAAACTTTTGTAAAGCCATGATGCTCTATACAAAAATCATTGAACTCATCATCCTTTTCACAAGAATATTGTTTTTGAGGAGGTTCTAGCACAACTGACCATCTCGGATCAAGTTGATCTTGTACATAAAAAACTTGCTTAGCTTGGGAAGCCAAAATGAAGGGATCGTCTTTATGGCCTATCCTCCCTAACTCAACTAATGTGAAACCCAACTCATCCACTCTAATTCCCTTTGTGTTGTCAACCCAATCACACTTAAATACCGGAATCTTGAACATATTGTAGTCAAGTTGCCATATCTCAATAATAACTCCATAGTAACTCATATCAGTAAACACTGGGTTCTTATCCTTGTAACCTGTCACATGCATTGTTGTTGCCACTAAACTAACTCCACTGTTTTGGCTAACTCGTGAGTTATCCCGATCTTTTGTGTGATAACGGCAACCATTGATGATATAGCCAGGGAATTTTATAACATCCAATCGAGGTCCTTGTGCTATCCACTTCAGGTTATTTGAGATATTATTTTGGCCACTTAATTCCTTTGAGACCTGTATATGGTTGAATAGTTAGGTAACTTTTTCTTAATAATATTTGCTATTAGAAAAAGATAAATGTTGAATTACCCCAATACCTTTTCACGAAGCCAATACATAAATGTTTTATTATGCTCAATTTGTAGCCATTTTTGACTTTGTGATTGACGATGATATTTTAGCTTCAACCAAGCCATATGCTCCCTATCAAATCATCAATAAAGCAATATATTATGAGATAAATCTCTAACTTGTGAGAATACAATTATAAAAAATGTACATGAAATATTCTTACTCAATGTATGGTTGAATGTCACTTGTATTTTCTAACACATAACGATGTGCTTGCTCCCATTCATTACGATCAACAGTAACAACATAACCACTTGATAAAGGCCTTCCAATTTCTATATCATCATCAACTGTCATGTTCCTATTAGAAGGAATCCGATTGCATCCACTCCAGATAAGTACTCTGCACAAAACTCAACAGCTTCTTCTACAATGTAACTTTCAGCAATGCAACCTTCAGGACAATTACGATTACGAACATAACCCTTTAAGATCTTCATGAACCTCTCAAATACATCCATCTAAAGTGAACTGGTCCACAAAGTCGAACTTCTCTAACAAGATGCACTGTCAAATGCACCATGATATCAAAGAACGAAGGTGGCAAGTACTTTTCAAGCAAACACAATGTGACCACAAGCTCTTTTTGAATCTCATCTAATTTTCCCACATCCACCACTTTACTACAAATAGCATTGAAAAAGAAACATAACCTGATAATGGCATGTCTCACATGCTTAGGTAACATAGATCGTATTGCCACAGGTAGTAACTGTTGCATCAATACATGACAATCATGTGATTTTAGACCATAAAGTTTCAAATCTTACATTGATACACGACTTCCCAAATTTGAAGAGTATCCTTTTGGAACCTTCAATTCCAATAATGTTGTACATACTCTTCTTTTCTCCTCCCTAGACAATGTGTAACATGCTAGAGGCAAGTATGTTCGCTTCTCCCCAATTTGTGGTGCCAATTCTTCACGCAAACCCATTTCTACAAGATCAAGGCGAGAATTAATTCCATCCTTTGTTTTTCCTGGAATATTAAGTAACGTACCAATGAGGCTCTCACACACATTCTTCTCAATATGCATAACATCCAAATTATGTCGAACATATAAGTACTTCCAATATTCAAGATCAAAGAATAATGATTTCTTCTTCCAACATTTTGTACCACCAACATGTAATGCTTTTTTATTTTTCTTTCCCCATATGGTTACAAGCCCTTCAACCTTATTTAATATCTCCTCCCCAGTTAATGGTATTGGGGCTAATCCAAACTCTTGCTCACCATTAAAAGCCTTTTTTTGCCTCCGATATGGATGATAGCGTGGAAGAAATTTTTGTGGCCAACATATGTGTTCTTCTTACCATATTTTAATCTGTGAGAACATGTTCCTTCACTGCAAATTGGACATGCATAATATCCCTTTACAGTACAACGCTCAAATTACCTAATGCTGGAAAGTCGTTAATTGTCCACAACAATATAGCCTTCAGCCTGAAGTGTTCTTCTTTATAAACGTCATAAGCTTCAACACCTACCTCCCACAACATTTTCAAATCATCAATTAGTGGTGCCAAGTAAACATCAAGTCATTACCAAGTCGTTGTGGACCTGACATTAACAATGATAACATCATAAATTTCCTCTTCATACATAACCACGGTGGAAGATTGTAGGTAATCATTATAACTGGCCAACAACTATACCTACTGCTAAGGGAACTGTGTGGATTTATTCCATCTGCAGAAATAGCTAATCGAAGGTTTCTTGGCTCTGCAGCGAAATCTGGCCACTTGTGGTCTACTAACTTCCATGATGGAGAATCCGCTGGGTGACACATTGTGCCATCATAATCTCTTTCGTGAGCATGCCATGTCAAATCCTTCGCTATTTTTGCTGATTGGAACATCCTTCGAAACCTTGGATAGGTGGAAAATACCATAAAACTTTTGCAGGCACATCCTTTCTTATTTCAGTGGAATTCTTCTTCAACTTCCATCTGGATGTACCACATGTAGGACATGAAGTTGCATCTTTGTACTCCTTTCTATAGAGTATGCAATCATATGGACATGCATGTATTTTTCATATCCCATTCCCAATGCAGCAAACGTCTTCCCAGCCTCATACATGGATGATGGTATTTCATTGTTCAATGGCAGCATATCACCCAACAACGTCAGTAGGTCTGAAAACCCAGTGTGAGATAGGCTATTCGTAGTTTTGAAGTTATACAGTTTAACCAATGCAGATAACTTGGTAAACTTTGTGCAACCCGATACAATGGTTTTTCGGCATCTTCAAGTAATTTCTTAAACACTTCAGGATCAGCCGTGCAATGATCGTATGCATCTTGAACCATTTCTATTGTTTCAGCTACATTGTCTGTGGGAGACGGGTCAAATTGTTGTTGGGAAAAATCTTGTTCATTTAAACATGGTGATGTCCCACTAGTGACTGCTTCTCCATGCCATATCCATGTGGTATAACTTTGGTCAACACCATTGAAAAAGAGATTTTCTAATCTCTCAATAGGTTGGCTTCTCAAGTTTCCACAGACTCTGCAAGGACAACGTATGGATTGAAGATCACTTGCACGGATCATAGCAAAATTAAGAAATTGTTCAACTCCATTCTCATAGTCTTTTGATCTTCTATCCTTGAACATCCAAGATTTGTCCATTTTAAATGTATTTTTGAATACCTATACCAACAAAGAAATTAGAATATAAAATAATAAACTAGAGGCTACACAGTTGATAACATCAAAGGAATGTCATTGAGAAGGCACAATTTCTTTGATACATTAAATGCCTCAAGCAAACTTGCAACAAATAAATAAATAAATAAAATACAAGATCTTATAACAAATAATTTACTGATCTATGAATAATTGCAAAGTCAAAAAACGAAAAAAAAATAATTCCATAAAGTCTAAACAATTCCAAAATAATTCCATAAAGTCTAAACAATGGTGGGATAGGGTGAAGCTCAAGATGAAGGAGAGAAAATTTTGGAATATGGTGCCACTAGTGATGCTGTTCAGCTCATGATTTTGTGATCAATTTGAATCAAGTGCTGCAGCTGCTGAGGTGAAGGGTGCTGCAGCTGGTGTGGTTTGTTTACTAGGTGTAACTGTTGAGGTTAGAAGGTGTCTGGGTTAGCAGCTGCAACATTTTTCTGGAGAGCAGCAGCATCAGTGTGCTTGGTTCTGGACAGCAGCAGCAACAACAGTAGTGTGCTTGGTTCTGGACAACAGCAGCAACTACTGGCGGGACTTCTTACAATTCAAGTGCTGGTATTTTTGATGTACGAAAATTTGGTGCTGTGGGGGATGGAATAACAGATGACACAGAGGCATTCAAAACAGCGTGGGACATGGCCTGCTTATTTGAGTCAGTGGTCCTCCTTGTTCCCTACAGTTATTCCCTCATGATTCAATCCACAATTTTCACTGGTCCTTGTCAAAGTGGTTTTGTGTTCCAGGTAATTAATGTTGTCATTCTATTCCTCTTGAAACTTTCTTCAAGACTCCAATGGTAAAAAAGACTAATGTCTTTTGGTACTTACATTCTTTTATAGGTTGATGGCACTCTTATGCCACCAGATGGACCTGATTTGTGGCCAGATAGTAACAGTAAGCACCAATGGCTTATCTTCTATAGAATCAATGAAATATCACTGCAAGGAGGCGGTCTAATAGATGGGAGGGGAAAGAAATGGTGGGATCTTCCCTGCAAACCCCACAAGGTATTACTGTTCAGTTTATTAACAAATGATTTCGTTGTTAAAAGCACTTCACTAATCCGCTATATGTGCACATAGGGAGCTAACAGAACCACATTGTCAGGACCATGTTATAGTCCAATTGTAAGTGAGTCACTTTGCTTAATATCTCTACCCGATTCTCATTCTAACCACTAAAAAAAAAAATGCTCATAACGTGGAGAGCAAAAGGATTTTTTTCCCTACTTGAGGGTTATCATTTCTGATAGAATTGTGGTTGAGTTTTTACAATGCACAATGTATTAGGCTATGAGACATTATAGACCTTTAATAACAGGTCAAGGGAACTGGAGAAGAGAAACGCTTCCCCATTTTTGTTCGGAATTTGAAAATTGCTTTCCTTTTTTGGTTAGGATTATAATTACTATTACCTTGATCTCTGTGATTTACAAACTCTAAGATTATTTATTTTTTATGCTTACTTTCGTGTTCTGACAACCAAATGAAGGCCTAACTCCTTCTGGATGAACTTTTCCCCCCCTTTTTTGTAGAGGATTTAACAGTATTGGATTTGTGGAGTATGTTACAATACTTCAATTGATTTTTTCAAAAAAACCATAATGAATGAATATACATGCAGACATGGAAATCAATGTTCTTTGGGGTTGATCTTGATCTTCATTATTAGGCAAAATATGCATGAGCAACAGGACAAACTAGTATATCAAGTAATGGGGCAACATTAACTATGAACTACAAGTAAAAATGACAACATCTTATTTATAGTCCAATTATTATTATTATTATTATTTTAAAGTTGAATCTGCTAGTAAGGCAAAACTACAGTGCAAAATGTTGAAATATTTGGATTCTTACATTTGAAGAAATGCTCTCCTTCAAAGCCCTTTCAAATCTTTGATAAAGATGTGCTGAATAGTTAGAAGGATGATACTGAATATACATGAAATAAACACAGCTATACAGAGAGTGAAGGATGTATTTTCCATTGAAATCAAATGGCATCGAATATTCACATAGATTAACAAAAACAAGAGGGGGAAAATAATATATATAATATAAAAAAAAATAAAAAGAGCTAAGAACTAGATTCAATTCAATAAAAAATTCAAATTGATTAGAGTGTTTTATTGTTGTTCCTTTAAATCTTATCAAGGTCAGCTTGTTTTCTCTATTTAAATTGGGTGGGTTTCGTTAGGTTTCACCAACTTTATAATGCTCTTCTAATGCTCCTTTTATAACCATGTTTTGATCCTAATAATATATAAGTACTGTATTGTTCAATAACTATATACCAATTTTCTGTTAGATCAAAAAATATAATATTCTGGGTAGGGATTTAGCAAGATGAATAAAACAAGCTAATAGTGATGGACCCATTTGAACAGAACATTAAGGCATTAATAAGATCAATCCTTTTGTTGATACAAGGATGGAAAATAGAGAGGAATGAAGGAGTTAAAAATGTAACTACAGGAGAAGGACAAAATATCTTCTCAGGCTATTTTGTCAAGCCAGTTGCCATAAGAAAGGAGAAGTACAAGTGTGTTGCTTGATTTTAGGACAAGAAGCAAGGGGGTTTACTTACCATTGTACCTTATAGTTCGCTTACTAGCTTTTAAGAAAATTACAATTTATAGCCACATCAGTTGATGAGGTTTTACTGAAATTTTACAAAACTAAAATTGCAAATTTTAGTCTAGCTCCCTACTTAAAGATTGGAATCAAACCTTCAAAAGTCCCCTTCAAACTTCCATAAATTTAAAACCAAAAAATATATATATATGACTAGTGAATTTAGGCACTCAACAGAACGGCAGATTTTAATTAGCTAAAAGATCCATAAAGCCTGCCTCTCCCCAGTCCACTGTTTTATATAGGAACTATAGTAGATTATGCAGAAACGAGCTGAAACAAAGACAGGAATTGCCAAAAAAAAGCTTACCTTTCATGTATTATCTATTATCATAAGAACATAAAATTATATCTAGTTATCATCAGCAAATTATTGTATGATAGTTCATACCCCTGTTTTTTTTGCCTGTGGCATTTTGATTTTGTTGCCTAATGATAGTGCAAGTTTGGAATACATCTAGAACTTAGCCAATATGCTTACATAATGTAACAATATTTCCGTGCCCGTTGAGTAATTCTAACTTTAATTAATTCTATTTGTATTAGTAGGTCCTTAGACTAAGAGCATCTTTAGTGCAGATGTTAAAATTGTTGTTTGAAGTGTACATCTAAGTGTAAGTGACATGAAAGAGAGCTTTTAAAACTGAATAATTATAGCACGTTACTAGGGGTTTTAAACAACTAATTCCCAAGAACTTTCAAAATAAGGCATAACCTACCAAATAAGCAACACCTTGACAGCAAATCCAAAATTCAAGACACATCTATAAATGTAAATCCATATCCATGTCAACCAAAATAAAATGCATATATATTATATATATATATTAGTAAATAAAAGAGCAAAGAGAAACAAATCTGGAGAGTAAATAAGAGAGCAACGAGAAAGAGAAACTTATCAGTTACCAAAAAGAAAAAGAAAAAGAAAAAATCAGTAAGAATAACCCAATCATGTAGACTCCTCCACCCTCTGTTAAACTTATCAAATACATATCCATACATATGCAGGATGAAGGGTACACACTGTATATATTATACTGAGAAATTCTGAAAATTCATGATTATTGAGAATGGAGACGGGAGAAATCTGGATCAATTTTCATGATTCAGAGTTTTGACATTTTTTTTAAAGATATTTTTTTAGAATTTGGAGACCCTGCATGAATTAACTGCTGCATATGAAGCTTCTGGAAAAGTGTTAGCCATGGTTGAGATTAGTGGGCGCATTTTACTTTTTAGGGTTATTGTTGTCTACTTTGTTGTTGTTCCTTGGATCACCCTTAGGCCTTGGCATTGCAGAATGTCATTCTATTTTTTGGGTGAATGCTATTATTTGCTTGACAACTTTCTAGTTTATAAAGCGAGTAGTTAACTTGAGGCTGTGGATTCAAACACTAGGGTAGCCAGTTAGTGCAAGTAATGCCAAAGGTTAGTTTGTACTCAATCTACCCCTCCCAAACCCCCATCTATAGGGTACTAAACTGAGCATTCTTTTTTTAGTTTATAATGTGAATAATTGTTTATACTTCCAAAATAACTGCCAAAGTATCAATCTAGAGTCATATGCTTATTGGATGAAAACCCCTCAAGACTGAACGACACTGAGAATTATTAACTATCACTAGTCAGCTTTCTTTAATATTTTCATTGAAATGAGGTTTTGTGATCTTGTCTCAGCTCTCTGATATCATTTGTTTTACTGTTGAATGGCAGATTAAAAAGCTTTCGCTGATGATACAGAAGGTTAAGGACTTCTAAAATCTAAAACTAATTAATCACATTGTCTCTTACATCTTCAAAAACATCTCTTCTAGATTAATTATTATTTAACCGTTTTGAATTTCTTCTTCTGTACTTGCAGAGTAAGCACCTAGTAGTATTTACAGGTGCAGGAATATCAACATCTTGTGGGATACCTGATTTTCGAGGTCCTAAAGGAGTGTGGACACTTCAGGTGAAATCATGATTTCTATTATGGTTCTGTAATTTTTTGATCTGGAGAAGCCAATCTACAACCCTTGTCCTTGTCTTCTCTTCATCTCATTCTAGTGGTTAGTTTGATCTGGTTGTGTTGACTTGCAGCATAAAGGAAAAGGCGTGCCTGAAGCATCCTTGCCTTTTCATCGGGCAATGCCAAGTATGACACATATGGCTTTGGTTGAACTTGAGAAGGCTGGCTTTTTGAAGTTCGTTATTAGCCAGGCTAGTTTATGACTTTATGCTGTTCCTTGTCAAGAAAAGATTGTACTGTTCTTTCGCTGTCTCATACGTTTTGTACTTTAAGACTACCTGAGCTTAAGGATGGTTGATGAGATCTCTTTTTACCTTTTTTTTTTTTTTTTTTGGGAGTATTTTATATTTCATTTCCTCTTTGGTATCTCCTATTAAGCCTTATGTTCATGCAGATGGGCTTTTATATGTGGATTGCTAAGTCTATCACTCTATCTGCTAGACTTTCTATGATTAATTGTTCAATACTTTGTATCTTCTAGAATGTGGATAGCCTACATCTCCGATCTGGAATACCATCAGAGAAACTAGCAGAATTGCATGGGAACTCCTTCAGGGAAATTTGCTCCAAATGCGGAGTGGAGTAAGTGTAAAATTTTGAATGGTTTCTGTTGCTCATAATCTGTTTTAAGTCAAAGTTAGCAATTTTATCATCTGATATAGAAGGTTAGAATTATCACTTTTTCAGTTCATGGTTTTTAATTCAATTACTTGATGTTTGAAGGTATTTACGGGATTTTGAGGTGGAGACTATTGGGTTGAAGAAGACATCAAGGAGCTGTTCTGATGTGAAGTGTGGGGAAAAACTTAAGGATACTGTTCTTGATTGGGAGGTAACTATGACTCTTGTCACGCCCCACTTTTTATTACTCAAAATCATTACCAAATTCATTAGTTTAATTCAATATTAGAGATAACATGTTGAAAAACTCTTTGGTTCAACAAATGGAAATAAATAACGATTCTCTCATTCGTATGCAAATTATATACAACATGAGCACACTAAATAAATTGTCCTTGGGCTTACATCATTAAAAAGTCAAGAAGAAGGGTATAACCCTTTTACATAAATGGCATTCCGCCAACACAAAAGAGGCCCCGTGGCCAACAAATAAGAAGATCCAAACCTTGTAGCACATCCTGGCTATCACCTGAAAAAGATTCAACAACGTGGGATGAACATATAGTCCAGTAGGGATCTCAACATGATCCCCAACAATAATAACTTACAGATAGCTATGATCATGAATGTTCAATCTCATACTAGAATAGTAATGTGGCAGTTTATACAAAATATACATAAGTATGAACTTTTCTCGAAAACAGCCATTTCATTCAACGCTATAAGCGGTTCACCTTTCTTTCCTTTTCATTACCCATTTTTCCAAACTTTCATGACTATAACAGTTTTAGAAAAAAACAATTTCACCAAGCCCATTACTCTTCCCCCATTTTCCGTACTTACAACAAAATGACCTTTTTTTTAAAACATGTTCACAATACCCCATTTTCCTTCACACTTTCCAAAATCTCAAAATGGCATTTTGGTTTGTTCCCAATACATTCATATCAATACATGCATGCCTTAAATAAAAGGGAAATAACAAATCATCAACATGTATATAATCCACAAATGAGGCAGCTCGGCCTTTCAAAACTGTAACCATCGCAACCCATAACATACTCAGATACACTGACGATAACAATTAAAACTCTGCTCTACCGGCTATATGCACAGTAAGCTAAGGATACGCCAAAGCGATAAAAGACTAGCCAAATTCTCCAGACACAAGCTGGAAGGTAATGGTACCTCGTCCAAGTTCTCCAGGCGCTAGCTGGAAGGTAATGGTACCTCTGATTTTAAGCACGGTATATAACACCAATTACCTGAATACAACAAAGCATAAATAACAAGTGTAATACATACACATAAGCTATTCAATAATGTTTAACCAACACAAGTGTAACGCATACATCACAATTCAACACAACAATGTCATCCTCCACCGATGACCAAGGACAAAACCTCTAGATGCATGTATTCAATACACCTAATAAAAGAGACTCAACTCTCAAGCAAACCTTAAACCCAACCACGACACTAGTACGATAGGTAAGGATAAAACCCCCAAATGTGTGTATTCAACACTCATGATACAATAGTTCAATTCTCAAATTTATTTTCCGAGACTCACATAGAGTTAACATTTCATTTCCCATTTTCAAGATCAACTTTCATAATTTTTTCAAGTCAACATGTTCCATCACTTATTCCAAAAACACTTTTCCCTTTTTACAAAACCAATTACATTCTCTTCATTTTACAAAATCAATTCCATGGATAATAAAGCCATAACCCAACTTGATTCAATACGTTCATTTCAAAATAACCCCAATACCATAATTAATCCCTTAACTGTTAACACCTTCTACACAACTCATATTAACAATAGAAATTTACCAACATTGTTCAACCATAAACCCTTTTTATTTTACCAAATCAAAATATAATTTAGGGCTTTCTCTTCTTTCAACAATAACATGCTAATTAGTCCAAACCACAGTCAATGATAACAAAACCATTCTCAAACAACCAACCCTAGGTTCCCCTCATGATTTTCAAACAAATCCAACACGGATATGATTTTCATGCAATACAAAACTACCACATGTCTATCTATAGACGGAGTATTGAAAAAGAACAAAGAAATCCCTACCTCAAATGGAGAGACCAAATGGAGAAGATGAAGGATTTCGAAGGTGCTCCAAACCCAATAATTTTCGAATCAAAATGAAGAGCAAGCCATCTTTTCCTCTTCCACCCTTATGAAAATGCTTACTCTCACTCTAAACACTCTTAATCTAAACTCAAAATCTAAAAAAACAAATGGAGAGAGATATGGGAAGAATCATAGAAGTTGAGAGGTGAGCTCAAATTATAGGCAACCTTGATGTAGTTGGTATTGAAAGGTTGTTATTAAAGCCCATTAATTGGAAAATGAAAGGACAAGTTAGAATTAAATGAACACTAATTGAAATTAAATGAACACTAGTTGGAATATGAATGGACAAGTTTGTCATAAAATCCCACTAATGGAATATGAATGGATCATTAGTTGGAAAATGAATGGACACTAATTGGAATTGAATGAACCATTATGAGAATTTAATAGACACTAGTTGGAATTAAATGGACATCAACCCTTGGTTTCCAAACACAACCAACCTGTTTCAAACCTGCCCAACACGACCCAAGACTCATATACAAAGAGTAAAGGACGGAAACGGGAATAAGACAACAACACATCCACGGAACCGAGTCCGGAATACAATTAAACAATGAAGGGAAAACCGGGATCGCTATAACTCTCATTTTCATTTGTTGCATTATATTGAAGGGAAGAGCGGTACATGCTCTTATTTCCTTAGCTATTTGTGATTGAAGAGAATTCATTCGCAACTTACTCAAAGATCTATGCAGATGACAAAGGCGGCATACATAAATACTTATACAATTTGTAGGCCAGAAAGCCAAAATAGAACTCTTGTTGCAATGTCAAACTGTGGAGTACATTTTAGTGGTGTTAAAACCTTAAATTGTGGAATCTGATATCTAAGGACTTGTTTGGAGTCAATTTGTCTCTTGTTACTTTGAACTTTGTTTTTGTTTTCTGATTTTTTGGAAACAGAACAGGAAACATGTGTGCAGTAGGATTCTTCTTTACAGAGTTGTTACCATATTCAAATAACAAAATGATTTATTTTTTATTATTTATTTATTTTCCAGAATAGATTGCTTCCAATGCAATCAAAAGCATGGAAAACCTTTTTGTGAAGTTCTCAATGTTGATGAATGTGGTTAACCTTTTTCTTGTAGGATGTTTTGCCCCCGACAGAGATGAATGCAGCTGAGAAACATTGTCGAATGGCTGGGGACAAGGTAGATCTTTAGGATCATACATCTTATTGTGCATGTTATTTCTTACTTATGGTTACAAGAGGATAAATACACAAACAGAGAAGAAAACTCTGCAAAATTTGTGATTCTACTATACCAAATGAAATACACACAAAAGGGGCATAAAAACCAGAGGACTCACCAGGAATTTCAAGAGATTTTTTATTTGAAAAGACAAACTTCAATGGTGGTTCGGAGCTATGATGAAGAAAATGAACGGCTTCGTTTCAGCAAGGAGAAGAGATTCTGATGTTGGGAAAGTCAAGAGTCATTTGCTCTCAATGATAGTACAGAATAGGCGCCAACTTGGAATCAGATTTTATATAAAAATGAAATAGAAATATTTTATTCAATCACACCTATGATTAAAATACATATATAATCACACTTATTTACAGAGTGTGATTAAAATAAAATGAAATCGATACAATCACACCTATTTAGGGAGTGTGATTAAAATACATATATAATCACACTGATTTAAAAAGTGTGATTAAAAATATATATATATATATATAATCACATTTATTTAAAAAGTATGATTAAAAATAAATATTATATATAATGACATTTAATTAAAAAGTGATATAAAAATAAATATAATCACATGTTAATTAAAATGTGTGATTAAAAAAATATATATATAATCACACTTAATTGAAAAGTGACATAAAAAACAAATATTATCACACTTAATCAAATCAAGTGTGCTTAAAATATCAATCTAATTTTTTTTAGGGTGAATTACACTAATAGTACTAATAGTTTGGTTTCTAACTTTTCAATTGTGACATATTTGACCATGAATTTTGAATTTTGTTCCAAATAAGGACAATTGAAAATATCATTAGATTTTTCAAGGGTAAAATCATCAATTTGATAAAATATAAACTAATTTGAGAAAAATAAATGTCAAACAAATATTTTTGAATTTTTAAAATTATTTCTACCAACTAAAAATAAAATTATGTAAAATTGATAAATCTTTTAGAAGTTTATTTTTTTTTTACCAAATTAATTTTTTTTATTTGTTTGGATAATGATCATGTAAAATTAATTTTTAAAAATTAATCATGTAATTTTTATTAATTTTTATCATTTTTATATAATTTTATCATTGGTGGATAAAAAAAATTTTAAAAAAATTAAAAATATTTTTTTGACATTTATTTTTGTCAAATTAGTTTATATTTTATTAAATTGATGATTTTGCCTTTGAAATTAAACAATGGTATCTTCAATTGTCCTTATTTGGAACAAGATTCAAAATTCAGGATCAAATGTGCCTAAATTGAAAAGTCAAGGACTAAACTGACACGAGTCCCAAACTATAGGGACCGTTAGTGTAATTTACCCTTTTTTTTTAATCACACTTCCATTAAAAGTGAGATATTTTTATTTACCACGGCTTGCATTTACTGTATGTCGCTAATGTGAATCCGTGAAAACCCAATTTTGTTGTAGTAAGGAGAAGAGACCTGTGTGTTTGTGAAATTCAACCTTGTTGGGGATGGAAAAAGTCGTCCTCTGTCATTCATGGGTGTAGAATAGAGGCGCAAATTTGGAAATGGTATATTTTATATAAAAATCAAATTGGAATATTTTATACAATCACACCTATTTAGGGAGTGTGATTAAAAAGTAATAATGTATATATAATCACAATTTAATTAGAATGTATGATTAAAAAATATATAAATAATCACACTTTAATTAGAATGTGTGATTAAAAAGTAGTAATGTATATATAATCACACTTTAATTAGAATGTGTGATTAAAAAATATATTTATAATCACACTTATTTAAAAAGTGTGATTAAAAAGTAGTAGTGTATATATAATCACTCTTTCTAATTAAAGTGTGATTAAAAATATATATATAATCACACTTATTTAAAAAGTGTGATTAAAAAGTAGTAGTATATATATAATCACACTTTAATTAGAAAGTGTGATTAAAAAATATTAAATAATCACACTTGAATTAGAATGTGTGATTAAAAAATATATTTATAATCACACTTATTTAAAAAGTGTGATTAAAAAGTAGTAGTGTAAATCACACTTTAATTAGAATGTAAGATTAAAAAATATATATATATAATCACACTTAATTGAAAAGTGACATAAAAAATAAATATTATCACACTCAAATTAAGTGTGATAAAAATATCAATCTAATTTTTTTTATCACACTTCCAATAAAAGTGAGATATTTTTTTTTTCTCAAAGTGTGATCTTTAACTATTTTTGTAGTAGTGACATACTTGAGATCAAATTCGAAAAAGAGAAGCATCCAAAGGGCTAGCCTACTCGTAAGCGCTTGTTTCTCAAAAACCTTATCCATACATTATTGCCTTCCTTTAACCCCAACGCATAAATTACCCCATCCCACCTACCTAAGCCAGAGGTGGTTATTCCAGAGAGCACAGATATGTATATAATGGACATAACACCCAAAACCCAATCAGGGTCTTGTAGACACCCCATTTTTGACCGTCCTAAAGACTTGAACGTCATCGATTGAGCGCTCGATGATTGCGCATATTTGCACTCGTTTGGAGTCCTCGGGGTTCTTGGCTGCGCGCCTTGCCTCTGAGTCTTTGAACTCTCTTGGTTTTGTGCTTGTTTTAAACCAAACCTTGGTGCCCCCTTTTGCCTGGAGGGTGAAGCAGGGGTGTAGACCACTTTTCTCCCCTGTAGACCACTTTTCTTCCTTGCCAGCCACTTTTGGTGGTTGGTCAGCTAGGGTGGGTGGTCGGTAGACCACCTAAGGTGGTCAACAGCCTGCCACCACCTTCTCCTCTCTTTGTAGACTCTTTCTCTCCCCTGCCAGCCAGTTTTCTCCCCTGTAGACCACTTGAGGTGATCGGTCGACTAGGGGGGTGGTCGGCGGCCATTTTTCTTTTTTTTTTTTCGAATATTTTTCTTGCTAGCTATGCCAGCTGTTGGGCACAGAAGGCATCCTCCATGCACGCGTATGGAGGGATTGTAACAAGTTTCTAGCTTGTCTAACAAGCTTGAGGCTTGGACTTCTATATAAGGGGAGCTTCCTCCCCCTTGAGAGGGGTTCAGATTTTTGAAGAGCAAAAAAATCTCCCTCTCTCACTAGAATTTTTTCTCTCTCTCTCTCTCTATATATATATATTTGTGCCTTAAAGTGTTGTTTCTTCACACTTTTGCACACAAACACCTACTCAAACACCTTCACCTTGAGTTTGAGGTCCTTTGGAGCTTCATTTGAGTGGTTGTGGCTTGGTTTTGCTTCAGAAGTTGCTGTTTTTGAAGTTATGCTTCAAGGGTGAGTAATAGCCTCTTTAAAGCTTCATTTTCACTGTTTATTTGGCCATCCTTGCATATTGTTTTAGGCCTAACTTGCAACTACAAAAAGCTTTATTTTTAAGTGTTTAAAATGGTTGTCTAAGGCCTTGTTTGAGTTAGGGGTGGTCTACCCCCCTTTTTGGCTTATTTTTCTTTGCTTGGTGCTATCCTTTAAGGCCTTTGAGTTCACCTTTTTTTTGGCCTTTTCACCACTGAATTCCAAAGGAATTTTAGTGGTGGAAAGTTTGTTTTGAGACCCAAAATGGATGGGGGTGGTCCCCCACTTTTGTGCTTTGTTTGCATGTGTTGTTGGCTTAACACTTTGGCATGTTTTTCTACCTTCTTGAGGCTCTATCTTAGCATGTTTTAGGCCTTATTCTAGCATGATATAACTCTATTTTAGGTTGGTTTGGTTGCCTCTTGCATGCTTCATACACTTGTAGTGCAATTTTGCATGCTAGCCTAGCATACTTGATGTTTTGGCCTAGTATTTTAGCATATATTGGCTCCACTCCAGCAAGTTCTTAGCCTTGTTTTGATTTGCTTAAACTTTATTTGGAATGATCTTGGCCCTTTAAGGCTTGCCTTGTATGGCCATAATGTAGTGGCCTTTGCTAGTCTTGTGTCTTGGGACCCCTAGCATGCCTTATTTGTGACATTTGTGTGATATATCATCATTTGGTATGAAAATTTAGAGCATAAACTTCTATCATACGCTCATGTTTATCACTTCATTATGGTTAAGAGTTGTGCCTTTATGCCTTGTGTTGGTGGCCTGATACATGAGCATATATTTCTCTCATTTGCTAGCTTAGTCCAAGCATGCTTTTGTGACTTTTTGGATCTTCCATAACTCTGTTTTGGGTTGGTTTGATCATTGGTTTCTTACATCTTACACTTGTAGTACAATCCTACTTGTTGGCCTAACATGCATCATGCTTTATGCCTCTCATTCTAGCTTATCTTAGCTCTATCTCATCATGTTTTTGCCACTGATTTTCCATGTCATAACTCTATTTTTTATTGGTTTGGATGCCTCTTGCATGCTTCTTGCACTTGTAGTGCAATTTCGTTCACTAGCCTAGTGTATTTGGTGTTTTAGCCTATTGATCTAGCATGTGTATGCTCTACTCCAGCACATTTTTGGCTATGTTTTAGCATGCTTTAGGTCTGATCTGAGTGGTTTTGGTCATGCATGCTTGGCTTTGCATAGCTATAGTGTCTTTGGCTTTACTAGTCTTGCACTTCGAGACCTCTAACGTGTCATATTTGAGCTTTTTACATGGCATGGCATCATTTGGCATGTTATTTCAGACCATATACCTCTGCCATATTCTTGCATTTATCACCCTTTTATTGTGCTTAAGAGTTGTGCCCTTTTGCCTTGTTAATGAGCCAATGCATGAACATCATTTTAGTGCCTTTCATGCTATCATTTCAGAGCATTTTGGCCACTGTCTTGGCATGCATGAGGTCTGTTTAGGGTTAGTTTAGTCCATTGAGCAATGTACTGCATAGTTCTAGTGTTGTGTACTTCACTAGCTTTAATGCTTAAGGACCCTAACATGCTATACTTGTGTTGTTTGCATGATATGTCATCATTTAGCATATGATTTCAGTGTTTGTATCTCTGTTGTGCTCCCATATATGTCACTCTTTCAATGTGTTTGAAAGTTAAGCTTTATGCCTTGCTTGCGAGCAAATGAATGAGCATGCATCTTTTGCCTTTTTGTGCCTAAGTTTTAGTATGTTTTGGCCACTATTTTGAAGTTTCTTAGGTTTGTCCATAGCTGGTTTGACCATTTGAGATTGTTAGTGCATGCCTCATGTGTAATGTCCTTCACTTGCTTTAGTGCTCTTGGCCCCTTAACGTGTCTTGCATGCATTGCTTACATGATAGAGTCTTGTGCATGCCACTTTAGCATTGAAGGATGATCATCTTGTTTTCCTTGCATTGTGTTTGGATTGGACGTTAATCCAAACACGAGGAATGTGGCATGTTTCACACTCAAAGTGATGAAACGTGTAGCATTTCTTGGTCGCCAACCCTTTGATCATGCATGATAGAGGTGGAGGCTCTTATGTGTTATTTGTGCATTCATTGACTCATGCAAACTTGGCTTCTCAGCCATCGTGCATTGTGATGCTCGGTTGGTGGCCCGAGAGTCGAGTACCACACTCCTTTGAGCTTGAGAAATGATAAGGAGGGTGGTTGTGCACACATGTCTTGCAAATACACTAATGTGCCCCTGTTGTTCTCTGTTGCAGAAAAATTGGAGTCTGGAAAATCAACTTGCCGACCGACCACAAGGAGTAGTCGACCGACCAGTATGGATGGTCGACCGACTAGTTTTTTGGTCTACATCTACCTTTTCTGGTCGGCAGTCCACCAGAGGAACCCTGTGTTGGAGCAGAAGCAGTCTAGAAGTTTGTGCAATTTTTAGAGATCAAATCAAGTGCAAACAGAGCCAATTGGTGGCATAGCAATGGATTTCCAAGCGAGGCAATCGAGCACGCATGCATCCCTCATCCTGAGGCCATTTTAGTGCTTTTGTTAACTTAGAATAAGTTGTTATCTTAGTTATAAAAGTGTTGTAATTAATTAGTTAATGTATTTAATTAATTCATTCATTTTGTGCTTTAATTAGCTTAGATTAGCTAATTGTTCAATTTGTGTTGTAATAACTAATTCGCTAGTTAGTTAATTAGTTGGTTTGTAATAATTAGTTTAAGTAGCTTAGCTTAGCATAGCTTATTAGCCTATTATTCGGACCCTCCTTCGAGAGGGGAAATATTTGTAATAAGTGTGCATGTGTGTGTGAATGTCTTCCAACCCTACGTCTTTCTCCCTTTTACTTACCCGCTTTCAGTGGTTAGATTAGGGCATATTTCGATTAGCATACCTTATGCTTGCATGTTTGCATTCATTCATTTGTCTTGCATGCACTGGGCTTGGCGCATCATTCAAATTGCATTGTATTTCCATACTTATTTGAATACATGTTATCAAATTATTATATTTCATATGCCATCTTAGATAGTCGAGCCTATTTTAGTTGCACTATTGCATGTATTGCATTAGGCATTTAACATAGTTAGGATCACGCATATTTCTAACTAGCTTTTGTTTTGGCTCGGAATTCACTGTAAGTGTTTACGCTTTACCATTTTGCATGAGTGTAAGTGTTGCCATGATCGCATGCTTGCCATGAGGCTATTTGCTTAATTGTTAAACTGCATGAATGCCTGTGGATGAAGGCTTCATTGCTTGAATTGGAACAATTCATCAAATGTGAGTTTTAAGCCCACTTTGCGGAGTGGCAAATCATCATGTTTTCTAAACCCACGTGAGGGTGGCAAATCCGCACTTTAGCCTGCTTGAGGGTAGCAACTTCAAACCATTTTCGAAAACAAACATGAGATGTTTTGTTCCAAATTGAGCGATTGAGTCTATACTTGTATGCTGTGCGCATTACATAGTAAGTTCGCTAATAAATCGGAATAAGAACACATGTGTTTTCAAAAACAACATATCATGTTTAGTAGAGGCCGATCCTTTGATCGGGCGAATGGGGGTGCTCATTTCATGACCTTCCCCCCTCGTACCCAAGTTCCCGAGCCGAGGCAACTTTGGTGATGACGGACACGTGGCCTTTGGCACGAGTCAGGGTTTCCTAAATTTTCCCAAAACAAAACATTTAGGTGGCGACTCTGAAATTTGGCAAAGCAGTCCATGTTTGGCGCTTTTTGATTAAAACCAGTTTTCTAAAACGATTTGCCAGATTTAGGCTCTTTGGTGATTTATCAGTCTTACATTGCACTTTGTGAGACTAGATTCAGAACCGTGACAAGAGTCTGAACTGTAGGAGACCAATTCGAAGCCCTCCAAAAGGAAGGCGGCGAAGAAAGTCGAGCTACAGGTCTGTGGTGGCAGAGACGCAGGAGAAGAAGAATGTACTAAAGACGGGTTCATCTGACACCCAAGCCATAGAGTAGGGGGCCTCACTTGTAGAGGAGTATGACCCCAGCCGATAGACTATGGCCATTGATCAGCCGAAACCTGTAATCATCCCACTGGATTCTCTCAACATCAATACCATTGGGGAGAATGAGCCAGGGCATGATTTGAATAACTGGCCTGAACAGGGTTTTGATGACCTAGCAGAACTAGAGGAGGACCTGGCAGAACTGAAGGAAGATATGGAAAACCTCTCTTTCTTCGAAGAGGAGGATGTAGGTAGCGTACATATTGGGTAGTGGGGCCCAAGTCAACCTGAAACCATCAACGGGTGGTTGGGTTAAAAGGAATCAAATGTAGAGGAGCAAGTAAAGGGGATTGGGAAAGGACAGGAAGTTGGTGACAATAGCAAGGTTGAGGCCATGCCTTCGACTAAGAAAGAACAAGCGTTGCAGCAATTCTAATGGAAGAGAATAGAGGAAATTCAGAAGAAGATAGCCCGGGAATAGGAAAAGGGAAAGAGAAAAGAAGAGGCTGAGTCAGCGGCGAATGATGTCCAAACCATGGGAAAGCATGAATGGGGACCCTGTGACAAGGAAAGAATGCCAAGGAAGTTTAGGCATTACCGAAATGCGAAAACTGAGCCTGCTATAGAAGAAGAGTGGGAACCCAGTGATAGGGGGCGTGATGTAAATATGCTCCAGGTGGAACTTGATAATAACCCAGGGGAGTGGTGGGAAGATAGTGATATGAGCCATGCATATAGTGACGAAGGGTGGAAAGCTGATACCCTTGATGACACATGGTATATAGATGAGATCGATCAGACATATTAATCTGCGGGCTGCTGATGGCCTCACGGAGCATAGACAGGCGCTGTTAGAGGCAATGAACAGAACTAAGCTGCCTATCGACACTACCATTGATCAACTAGTGTCATTGGTCACGTCTGGGGACGTTACTCCAGTATTGTCTTTTACAGACAAAGAGTTACCATCTAAGGGTGTTAACTATAACAGACCCATGTATGTGACTCTGGAGAGTTGGAAGAAATGGATCCTGGTGGTAATAGTGGATACTGGCTCGGCAATTAACGTGTGTCCGGCAAGGACCACTTACACCATAGGTTTGAAGCCAGCTAATTTCACGCCCACAACCCAAGCTGTTCGAGCCTATGACAACACCAGTCGAGAAGTCATGGGGACCTTCAAGAGCCAAATACCAATCGGCCCGTCTGAACATGAGGTTGAATTCCATGTTATGGACGTGCTGGCAATTTTCAACCTGCTTTTGGGAAGGCCTTGGTTGCACCAGATGAGAGCGGTATCATTAACGGTTCACCAACTGGTGAAATTTCCATTCAAAGGTGGGATTGCTATTTTTTATGGCAATTATGCAATCCACCCTCCCCAGGGAACTACCACGTCCTTGTTGGAAATAATTCATGCAGATGAGGACGTGTTCCTCTTTAGCTTCTCCTTGGCAGAGGCTTGGCTGGTTCAATCTATTATGGTAGAAGATGATGGGAATTATGTGAGTGCCCAATCCATCTACATGATGAATAAACAAGGGCACATTCCTGGATCGGGACTGGGCAGGAATGGCAGGCAAGGTGGTGCTATTGCTAGAGAGATGAGTCACAGCCCCCATGCTTTTAGGCTGGGGTACAAACCTATTATAGAAGATTGGAAGAAGAAATTGAATGATTTGAGAGGGAGGCTTAAAGCAAAAAGGGCTAGGAGGCAATATAAACTGGTTCACAAATCGATACGGGGAACCCTAAATGGACGCTTTGTCCACCAAGGGGAAGATTTTCCATTTTTTGGATTTCCAGAACCATGGTTTGACAAGGAAATAAAGATCAGGTACCCGGGATTTGAGATCTTCTTCGGGTACCAATTACCCAACGATGAGGATGAGCAGATTAACCTAAGCACCAGTACAAAGCAAGGCAAGACTACAAGCTTGGACATCGAAGAGGAAGAGTTGTTAGGGAAGGCACTGGCTGACCTGCTTGCAAGTTCTAATAATGGGGCTGAGCCCATCAACTCGGGGGATAGTATTACTATCTCTATGATCGGGGATAAACCAGTAGCAGATTTTACTGATCTCATCGTGGACGCAGCTGAGGCTCCACGCATGGTTTGGCAATTTGAGAAGGGCACCATTGGTTGTTCTAAACCGGATAATGAGTCTGAATCTAATTCCACCGAGTCTGTTGAGTTGGGATCAGATTCGAGTTCTTTAGAGGAGTCAGAGTCTAGTATTTTCGGGGGTGGTAACCCAGTTACCAAGGTCCTGTCTAGGTCTTTTTTCAATTTTTCTTTCGGGTCAACTGTAACCAAAGATCCTAACTCTTTGAATGGGAATGCAGTAGATTTCACTTACTTCTCTATGCCTTTGGTTTGTTGCACTGATCTTGATTTTCAAGATTTTGACTTAAATGAAGAGGAAGAAATTCCTCGGGCTTTGAAAAATTTGGTTGATCATGAGGAGGAGAGGCGTGTTAAGCCCTGTACAAAAAAAATCATTGCCATTAATGTGGGTACTGAAGAGGATCCTCGCTTGGTCCATATCGGGTCCACGTTGTCTTCGCTGGAACACAAGCGTTTAATTGCTTTATTAAAAGATTTTAAAGATGTTTTCACGTGGTCCTATGAAGACATGCCTAGAATCGATCCTGACATTGTACAGCACCAGATACCTCTTGACCCTGAGGCCCGACTGGTAAAACAAAAACTCCACAGAGTCCATCCAGATTGGGCATTGAAGATTAAAGAAGAGGTCATTAAACAGATTGATGCGGGTTTCTTGACAGTGTCTGAGTACCCGACTTAGCTGGCTAATATCATTCCGGTTCTGAAGAAGGACGGTACAAGTAGCGTTTGTGTCGACTTTCGGGATCTGAATAGAGCTAGTCCAAAAGATGAATTCCCACCATCGCACATCGATGAGTTGGTAAATTTCACTGCCAGCCATGCCTTGCTTTCGCTTAGGGATGGGTTTTCTAGGTATAATCAGATTTTGATGGCATTGGAGGACATAGAAAAGACTGTTTTCACTACGCCGTGGGTACTTATTGCTACTGAGTCATGCCTTTTGGGTTGAAAAATGCTGGGGCTACCTATCAGAGGGCTACAACCACGATCTTGCATGACATGATCTATAAAGAAGTTGAGGTGTATGTGGACAACATGATTGTCAAGTTAAAGGAGCGAGAAGGCCATTCCACCGCACTAAAAAATTCTTTGAACGGATCAGGAAGTATAGACTGAGGTTGAACCCACAAAAATGCACCTTTGGGGTGACTGCAAGGAAAATGTTGGGATTTCTGATCACACAGAGAGTGATTGAAATAGATCCATCCAAAATCAAGGCCATCTAAGAAATGACACCACCAAGGACTAAAAAGGAGGTGCGTGGCTTTCTGGGAAAAGTGCGATTCATAAGACGGTTTATCTCAAAATTAACCTTGACTTGTGAACCACTATTTGGTCTCTTGAAGAAAGAGAAGAAGTTCCAATGGGATGGTTGATGTCAGTTTGCCTTCGAGCAAGTCAAGCAATACTTGTAGAATCCACCTGTACTGTCACCATCAGAACTGGGGAAGCCACTGATCTTGTACTTGTCGGTAATAAATTCAACCATGGAGTGCATGTTAGCTTAAGAATCAGAAGCTAAAATGGAGAAGGCCATCTACTATTTATGTTAATCATATTATTTAATTTTGATGATGTCTAAAATATTATTTGTAACAATTTGAATTTTTTAATATACATATTTCTTTAACACAAAATATTATCTTTTTAAAATATATATATTTGTTAAATATTAGTTAAATAAAAATATTTTTGAAAACTTTACTATTCACTTTTTGAAAATTTAGGCTGATCACTATTCACTCTTTGACAAAATTAAAATTGATTAAATTATTTTGACAAAAATGATTGATTGGTTGTATTATCTTGACAAATGTGATATTAATGAGTTGTCTTCTTTTGACAAAATAGATATATCCAAATGTAGTGGTAGGATATATTTAGTTTAAAATCTCTACAACATATACAATATTTTAAAGAGGGCATATATTTTCAGATCCATCATAAATATTATTAAAGAGATTTTTCTGTATGCAAATATTTGATTAGAACGTTATATATATATATATATATATAATGCATATAATATAAATAGAATACATCACGTGCACTATTAAACTTTCTACACTAAATTAATTTTATCATATTATAATCAAACAAGAAGAAAAAAATGGAGTTATATATATGTGTGTGTATATATATATAGATGGAGCAAATCATTTGTTTGTTTAAAAGTTGTGAACTTTGTATTAAATTGTCTACAAAAACGGTGGCTCCATGTTTGAAAAAATAAACAAAAGGAAAAGAAAAAATTAGTCTTACTTTTATCTTTTTAATTATTAACATTTGCTAACTATTTAAAATCAAGGAGTGTGCTTATGTAAGCCATGACATCAAGAGCGTGCTTATGTAAGCCATAACGTCAGGAGCGTGCTTATGTAAGCCATGACGTCAGGAGCGTGCTTATGTAACCTATGACGTCAGCAATGAGCGTCCAACGGGTATATTTTTGTATATAAATAGAAGTGTTATGTGTGGAGAAAAAAATCAAGAACTTGAAGAGAAAATTTTCTGTGAGCTCCAAATTGTATTCTGCTCTTTCACTTTCAGATCTAAGTCTAGCCTTTGTTCTTACACTTTTATATCTACTCTTTGTGAGAGAATTATTGTAAAAGTGGGTTTAAGTACCACTTATTCTTATTCCTTATTTTTGTGAGAGATTTTGTAAGGGTAAGGCTTTTATTGTTGAGTGAGACTCAATAGATAAGAGTAAGTCCTGTGCCAAATCCACAAGCTTGGTGGTGTATTTATTCAATTGATAGTAAAGAAATTCTCAAGGAGGTTCCTTGGGGAGTGGACGTAGGCCTGGCGTGCCGAACCACTATAAATCACAGTGTTTGATTTTCTCTCCCTATCTCTCTTACTTTTATATTGATAATTATTATTCTGTTTTTTTTATTTATTAAAATTCTGAATATTGTGTTAATTTTAATATTGTGAAATTTTTAATAACTCAATTCACCCCCCTCTTGGGTTGCCTATTTGGGATAACAATTTAAGCAAGAAGATGCTAGATTATGAGACCCGCTACACTACCCTAAAGAAAGCCTGCTTAGCATTGGTATGGGCTACCAGGAAGTTGAGACATTACTTGTTAGCTCATTTTGTAATTCTGGTTTCGAGATTAGATCCCATCATAGACTTGGAGAAAGAGTAGTGCATGACAGTTGGATCACACAGACCGACCTCCTTTTTGGGCTCGGTCGTGCCTTATTGGGGCCCGGCCCTGTCTATTTGGATTCGGCCGGGTTGAAATCTTGGCCCGGACAGAACAGTTACAGAAAAGGATTGGTTTTTGCCTTGATTCACTATGGTTGTGTATTGAGTCTAGCCTTGGTCCCAGCAAGTGTTTTTTAGTATTTTTAGGTTGTTTTTATTTCATTTTTCCAATATTGAGTTGTATTTTGCATTTTGTCCGATTGTAGGTTATTATCCGATTCAAGAATGAATTCAAAGCAAGCATTCACAATTTTAAATACTGTAAAGTGTTGTTGTACAAGGGTTATGCCATTCATTGCATGCAATGCAAGAGAAACCATTCAAAATCTTTCTTTTTTCATAAGCTGGTGGGTCCAACCCCGATCATTATTTTACAAAAATAAAAGAAAAGTCTTCAAAAACAAAACAAAGGGTCCATTTGAAGCTACATAGTTTCTAACTACAAATCAAAAGAGAGAAAAGTGAAAAAAACTAACCCATCATGGCCCTCTTCATCCTCTGCCATGGAGGAGGTGCGTTACTGTCATCACTAGCACTGCTGGACTGGATGTCAACCTCATCCCCCTCATCTTCAGGGGTTGTGTGCTCATCAAAGGTATCCTCCGAAGGTGAGCACCATCTCACTCTACCTTTCATCCGATCAACCCATCCTCTATCTCTCATCGTAGCCTGTCTCCCTCTCATTCTCCCAACTGGAGGAGGTCTTGCAGGTGCAGCTGGTGTCGACTCAAGTTGAAAAGAGTACACATATCAGAATAGATTTAATAGCATGGTAAGCAAGATTGCAACAACAATAGACTATGTATGAAGTGTACCTCGATCCTGTGAGTGAGCAGAGCAGTCTGTCTCCTCCGCACCACGAGAAGTAGTCGATCAACCGTCTGAAGGAGGTCATCAGCATACCCCACAGGCACCTGCAAAATAGAGAGTACTTGAGAATATAGAACAAAGTAGTAAAGAACAGTGGGCAGAAATATAAAGGAAGTATGTACTTGCTCAATGCCGGAAGCAACCACCAACCTGTGATCTCTCTCCTCAATGTGCTCAAGAGAGATTTGCTCAATCACCCCGTCTGGTCGCATGTATACAACCTCAGTCGGAATTGCAAGAAGTCCAAGAATGGGAGCTGCAGTGGGAACACCTCTGGCAGCGGCGATAGTAGCCTTAAGGAGTGCACGAACCACACCCCTGATAAGAGGAGCAATCACCTGGGTCTGTAGGAATGCGATGAAGTCACCGACTCAGTGGTACTGGTCACCATTCTCTCATTGCATAAGGTGATCAATCAGGGGCCCGTTACGGAGATCATCAGCGATCCTCATACCTGAATAAAGGGGATGTGGAACATCATGATCGGCTCGGCCCTAAGTCTGATGAATGAATGGCTCCCCCAAATGGTACACTCTGCCAAAGAGACCCTCGAACAAGATCCACACGGAGGAAGCCTCCGATGTAGCAACGTAGGTCATCCTCGATGCCTGAGGAATGCCTGCCCAGGGGTGCTAGTCAATCTTCTAGTAGAAGATACAAGGAAAATATTAGATATCAAGGGTTAAACAATATGGAAACAGTGAAAACAATAAAAGATAAAGACTAGTATTAGGTTTTGTTGCCTCTCCGCAATGACGGTGTCAAAGAAGCGGCATAAGTAAGGCAAGTCACGATCTACGCGTTGTCACCGCCGCTCAAACTGACAGTTATAGTACTGAGAGCGGGGTACAGACAATTCAATCGGCCACACTGGGACTGGGGCAAGGGAAGTGACGTATGTATAAACCCACTGTTGTAAAAGGAAAACCAGTTGAGGAACCAAGTAAACAAATGAAGCAAATATAAACGGTAAATGCAAAGCAAAAACAGAAAAGGAAGTGTGAGGTGTACCTCCTAAACTCTCTAGTAACCACCAAGTTAATCCGCCTTCCGGTAGGATACGAAACTAATGTAGCAGTACAGGGTGGCCAGGCTGGCGCCACCCCAGTCGTACTCCACCACCTGCAGTAGATACACCAGTGGTATTTTCCCTGTTCACAAACAAGGTAGTACCGAGGAGATACCTGAGGAATCCTCGGGTATACTGAGCAGCCTCCTCTGGAGTAGCTGGCTGAAGGCCAGAGAAGTGGTCCAAAAACTAGGTGTAGTGTACCATCCCGTGACCGGCAGTATCTGGGATCGCCCCGAGAAGATGAAGTTGTGCAGCTCTCCACTATGTCATGTCAGGATCAAATGGGATCGGGTCGCCAACCCCTACCCCATAAGCCTGTGAGCATTGAAAAGTCATACGGGGTCAGAGTCAGCTTCCTGATCGATGTGAAGTGGAAGGAGTTGGTGGTGTCCCACTATCTCTCCACTATGGCCCCGTATAGCAGTGGCTCGGCCCTTATTTGTATGAGTCTTGAGTAGAAGGGACCAAAGTTGGCGGCATTAACTAGTGTGTAGACCTCTGGAGGAAGCCTCTCATACCAATACCGAGGGCCAGAAACCGTCCCGTAGCTGCCTATCCTCCTGGCTATCACTTGTAGTGGAGGAATGTTGTTAGCATTTGCATTAAAGGACAATAAAGGACTTGCATAAATATGTTCAAAACAAAGAGAAATGGTTTTTTACCATGGAGGCATCGGCAGACAAGTGCTTCGCAGGCTCTCGCAACAAAAAATCCTCATCAATCCCAAGAATGAGGCCCTCAAAACTCATAATACTGCCCGGGGTTAAGGCGTGTGCGTGTGGCTGGTAGGTGGCCATATCGAATGGTCTATTACCTAAAGGAAGCAACTCAAGCTCAGGTATAGGAGGGTGAATGTCCTCAGCCTCCATGTCCTCACCGAGGATGGCTCCAATATTCGTGGCAGGATCCGGAATGGGAACTCCGTCACTAGCCATAGAGGGAAAAGGAGAAAAAATGAAGAAAAGTGTGTAGGTGAGTGAGTGAGAGGGGAAAACCCCAAATATAAACCCTAGGAGAGAGAAAATAAAGAGAGAAGGGTAAAAATAAGAGAGAATGGGTAAAACCGAGCAAACACGCGAGAAACCAAGGAAAACAAAGAGAAATCCCAAAACTCAACCAAAACCAATTCTAATCGGTTCAAAATGTAGAGGGGTGAAGAGAGGGAAAATCTAGAGAGAGGGGGGGAGGGTTTTCGAGTGGAGGAGTGTGCGGAATAGCAGGCTAAGTGTGTTTTAAGCAACCATGGGTTGCGATTTTATCGTACTACCCCTAGCCGTTGCCGCGACCTGGCTAGCTCTATTGGAGCCCGGCAATGCTCTATTGAGACCCGACTGACCCCAAGTGTAACCCGATTTATTTGTTTTGTTACTTCACTGAATGGGTAGCCTTATTTTAAATCTGGGTAGAACAGAAAAAAAAAGAAAAGAACAAAACAGAACAAAAAGAGAAAAAAAGAACGGAAAAAAAAACAGAATAGAAAAAGGAAGAAAAAAGAACAACAGAAAAAAAAGGAAATGAGAAGACAATAAGAAGAAGAAGAAAAAAAATGAAAAAACAATAAGAATAGGAAAAGAGAATAAAAGAACAGAAAGAGCTGGAGAAGAAAAAAATAATGTAGGAAAGAGAAGGAAAAAAAGTGTTTTGTTTGCTTCGTAATTTGTTCCAGCTTTCGTGCATTACGAAAACATAATCCAAAATTTCATTTATTTCTTTTATCGTCTTTTTAAGGCATGTTAAATTAAAATTATGCCCATTTTTAAGAGAAAATCGACAGGATTGATTTCATATTATTAATTCGAGCATCGTTTTGATTTGTGCATCATCTTGGTTTATCTAACTTGTGATCTACTCTCCACACCCTGAATCAGGTTATCTTCATAAGCTTCATTTTTCGAGGCATTTTCAGAAGTAAGTTCCCAAGATGGGATAATCTCGTTCTATCGAGCTCCGAAAACTCGTTTGCTCTTTTGTGTAGACACCCCATTTTTGACCGTCCTCAAGACTTGGACGTCACCGTTGGAACACTCGGTGATTATCCATGTTTGTGTTCGTTTGGAGTTCCCGGAGTTCTCGGCCAGCGCGCCTTGCCTCAGGACCTCCGAACTCGACCGTTTTGTGTTTGGTTTTGCACCAAATACTTGTGTTTTGCCCTAGAGGGGCAGGGAATGCCTTGTGAGGCATCCCTACACACCACCGGCCGTGGCTAGAGGCCACCGGCTGGCTGGAGTCCCCACCGGCACTATTTTGTGCCGGTCGGCACTCTTTTGTGCCGGTCGGCACTGTTTTGGGCAAAATGACCATTTTGCCCTGCCGACCACTGTGCACTTGCTTTGTGAGATATTTTCTCACAGCTGTGTGCCACTGGCTTCCCCTCCATACACGTGTATGGAGGGATGAACCCTTGTTTGCTTAGCTTGTAAGTCTTACAAGTTCTATAAGAGAGGAGCTTCTCCTCTTGGCAAAGGGTTAGATTTTTTTTAAGTGTTAGACATTGTTAGAGAGTTGGAGCTCTGGTTTTCCTAGGGTTAGAATAGATATATACTCTATCTCTCTCTTTCCCTTTGTGTTCTAGGTGCACAAGTTCACACTTTTGCACATAAACACCTACTCTTACACTTTTTCTTGGTGTGCTCAAAGATCAGAGCTTATTCTTGAAGTTTTTGACTGGTTTGGAGCTCAAGGGACCAAGCACAACAACCTTTGTGAAGGTAGTCAACAAGGGTAAGAACTTCACTTTATTTACCCCATTCTTGCAACTTGTTTTTACTTAGTTTAAAACAGTTTTTGAGCTTGGTGTTTGGCACATAAAAGTTTTGATTTTTGACCCTCTTTATTGTGTATTAAGAGTGTTTGGAGGTTTGGGGAAGTTTGACCCCCCTTTAGGTCTTGAAGAGGCCCTTTTTTGTGCTATTTTGTGGAGATCCGGGACTGTCATGCTTGGGCCTCTTCACCACTGAAATCTTGAGGGATTTCAGTGGTGGAGATGGTGCCTTAAAGTCCTAGGAAGGAGAGGGCCATCCCCTCTCCTTGTTGTCCTTGAAAAGGGCATGTTTTGCCTCTTGAGAGAGCACCATTTGTTTGTTTCTTGAGCATGTCTTAGTTGCATTTTATGTTCATTATGCCCTAACATGACATTGCTATAGGTTGGTTTTGGTCTCCTATGCATGCTTAGCATAGTTGCCTTGTAATGCCTCTTTATGCCTTAACATGTCTAGGTGGTATGCCTTAGCTTTTAACATGTTTTAGGCTTAGATTTGTGAAGCTTGTAGGCTTACTTTGTCATGCTTTAGCTCTGTCCATAACTATTTTGGCCAATCTTAGCATGTATTTTGTAGCCCCCTTTGTATTTGGCTTGTTGGCCTCAAGAGTATGAATGTGTAGTGTACCATGCTTGCTTCATTTTTGATGGTTGGAACCATCTAGCATGCCATTTCAGTCCTTCATACATGCTTATTTGATTGCCTTGCATGCCTCTTTAATGCTTCAAGAGTGTGTGTTAAGTGCTCCATGTTTTGGCTTCAATGTATGCCTTTGGTTTAATGACTCTTAGATGCCATCTAAGTAGCTCTTTGGCCTTGCTTTAACATGCTAAGAACCTGTTTTGGTTGTTAAGTGCATGCCATATGTGTTTGTGCTAAGTGTGGTTTAATGCCCTATTGACTTGCCTTAAGCCTAGGTCACTTGCATGCTTTGTTTGGCATGCTTCATTGCATGATTTGGCATCATGTTTGACATGAATTTGAGAGCTTTTAATGCATGCTACTAGTCCATGTTTGGCTTCTTTCAGCATGCTTGAATGTTGTCTTGTTTGTGCCTTAGGTTTGGATCATTACATGTGTATATGTGTGTGTGTTTTGGTCTCATTCCCTAGGCCCTTTGGCCACTGATTTTAGGCCTTTTAGAGTTGCCTAATTCATGTCTAAGTCCATTTTTCCATTGGATTGCATGCTTGTATTATATGCTTGTTTGTATGCTTGCATAAATGCATCATATTGTCCATCTTGCATCCTAGATAACATGCTTAGGATTGCACCACATTGACATGCATACCAAGCCTCTTGAAGTGAGTTTGATAGAGGTTTGGTCCCCCTTTTGTGCCTATGTGTTTTGCATGCATTTGAAATCAAAATTGCCCTCTTGGTTCTTTGGGCCATCATGCATGGAAATGCGTGATTGGTGGTCCGAGAACCGAGGCACGACCTCCTTTGAGTCCAAAACATGATAAGGATTGTGTTTGGTGCATACATGCTTGGAATTACATTGCCATGCATTTTGTTGTCCTCTGCTGCTGTGGTCTGCAGGTTTTGCAAGCATTTTGTGCCGACCGGCACTGTTTAGTGCCGACCGGCATTGAATTTTCAGCCGATGAGTGAATTCAGTGCCGGTGGCCTCCTCCTTCAGCCGGTGGTGCTCTGCCCCAGCCGGTGGTATTCCCCAGTGTCCTGAGAGGCACTTCTGGGACTTTGGTAATTTTCTGAGGAAGATAGCAGGGAAAGCAGAGGCACGCTTGCATGATAATGCGATTCCGAGGGAATCCCGGGCGCGCGCCGCATTTGAGCCCTCCCCCCGAGGCATTTACTGCTTTAATTAGATTAGTTATTTATTTAATTAAATCAGCGAATTTGTAATAATTAATTAGCTTGTGTAGTTAATTAGTCATTCGGTTCTGTATTATTATTTTGGCCCCTCCGAGTGAGGGCGAATTGTAATAAGTGTGTGTGAGTGGGTGTATGTCTTCCAACCCCCATTTCTTTCTATCCCTTTTTATTTACCCGCTTTCGATGGTAGATTAGGGCATACTTATTTTTAGCATACCTTATGCAATGCATGCGTGCATTCATGCATTTGTTTACATGCATCGGGCTCGGCACATCATGCAAACTGCATCGTATTTCAATTCCAAATTGAATACGTGATAGTTGTTGCATCTCATGTGCCATGCTTAGGGTAGCCGAGCCTGTCTAGATTACATCCCTGTATGCGATGCATTAGCCACTTAACATGAACTAGGTCATGCATGTTTGCTAACCGGGTCATTGTTTTTTTGGCACGGAGTACGATGTAAGTTTTTACGCTTTAGCATATCGCATGCGTGTGAATGCTAACATGACAGTATGCTTGCCATGCGGCTAAGTGCTTATGTGATAAACTGCTTGAATGCCTGTGGGTGGAGATTGGATTACTTGAGTTGGGAATACTCATTGAAATCCGTGTTTTAGCCTACTCGCGAGTAGCAATTTCAAACTGTTTTCCAAACAAGACGGATATGCAATGCTTACTTCCAAATTAGGCGATCTAGTCTATACTTGTTTGCCGTGCGCACAACATAGTAATTCTAGGCTAATAACCGGAATAAGAACGCATAAAGTTTTCAAAATTGGATATCACGGTTAGTAGAGGCCGGTCTTCGGACCGGGCGAAAGGGGGTGCTCATAGCTGACCTTCCCCGATCGTACCCAAGCTCCCGAGCCAAGACCACTTTGGTGATGACGGACATGTGCCTTCGGCACCGAGTCAGGGTTTCCTAAATTTCCCGTTTTAAAATATTTAGGTGGCGACTCTGTAATCTGGCAAAGCAGTCCATGTTTGGCACTACTTTTCAAAAAATCTGTTTTCTCAAACGATTTGCCGGATTTGGACTCTTTGGTTCAGATTTAGAACCGCGACACAAATCGAGTCCGAGCTGTAGCCGAGGTCCCCCGCGGACGTGCTACATTTTGCTGATTTGAGGGGTTTTTGAACCTCGAACCATCTTGCCTCCTTTTGCGAGAGACACATTAGGCAGTTGATTTCCTTCGGTTAAAAACATTATGTGCGCCTGGTGTTCACACCTTCTTTCCTCCTTTTACGTGAGACGCATTAAGTTGTTTTCTTTCGATTAAAAACATTAGGTGCGCTTGGTGTTCACATCTTTCCTCCTTTCGTGTGAGACGTGTTAGGTTGTTGATTTCCTTCGGTTAAAAACCTCAGGTGTGCCAGGTGTTTACACCACCTTTCCTCCTTTTGCGTGAGATGCGTTAAGCAGTTGATTTCCTTTGGTTAAAAACATCAGGTGCCCCTGGTGTTCACGCCATCTTTCTTCCTTTTGCATGAGACGCGTTAGGCAGTTGATTTCCTTCGGTTAAAAACATCAAGTGTGCCTGGTGTTCACACCATCTTTCTTTCTTTCGCGTGAGACGTGTTAGGTTGTTGATTTTCGCGGTTAAAAACATCAGGTGCACCTGGTGTTCACACCATCTTTCCTCCTTTTGCGTGAGATGCGCTAGTTGTTGTTTTACTCAGTTAAAAACCTCAAGTGCGCCTGTTGTTCATACCACCCTTTACCTCTTTTTGTGTGAGACGCATTAGATTGTTGAGTAAAAAATTTTCCCTTTCTCTCTGTATGCAATGTGGAGAGACGCGTCTGCCGGTTGCATTGTCTTGTTAATTGCTTACTCCTTTTTGTGTAAGACGCTTTGGGGCTGTTCATTTGTGTTGTTACTTTGCTATTGCTTATCGCATTGTTTTGCATGCTTATAGTTTTTAAAAAATATAACCGGCTTCGCACAGTGTATAAGTCTAATTTTTTTTAAAAAAAACATCGTATTGTATGTCATTGAGTATTCTGCCCCTGAACTACACAGGTTTGATTCCTTGCAAAGGGACACGTAGGCAACCCTCGAGTTTAACCAACTGTATTTGCATTTCTTTGTTTGGCCAAGTCTTACGACCTCGTGAAATGGGTCATTTTTGGGCTTTAACATTCACTCGCGTCATTTCATGACGTACTGAGCTCTGTCAAAGAGGGGCAACTGTAGACACCCCATTTTTGACTACCCGCAAGACTTGGGCGCTATATTCTGAGCATTCGACGATAAAAGTTACAGTGTGTAAATGGTTTGAATTGTCAACGAAGGAATCCGAATTCGAGCTCTACATCAAAAATCCATTTTTGAGCACGGTGCTAACCTGTATTAAACCTGAAATTGAGGGACCCACATTAGGGCCCGATTGTGCCTTATTTGGGCCCGGCCGTGGCCATTGGGGCCCGGCCGAGCCTTTTGGGTGATAAACACTGTTTGAGCCAGGAATCTACCAGCTGTCTATTTTTGAAGATATTTATGACCTATTTACCTTAAATTCTATAAATACGAGCTGATATCTCTGTTTTGAGGGTTAGAAAAATTTCAAAGAGTGTAAAAAGCCATTGAGAGCTCCTTCTTCCTCTACAAGTCGCCTTTGTGTTATTATATCATCTTTGAGTTATATCTACACACTATATAAACCCTTAGAGCTTAAGTTTGGAGCCTTGGTTGAGACTTTAAAACCATAATTCAAACTTGAGAGTGCATTAGGATCAAGTTTGGTTTACAACAAAGGATTCTCTCTTCAAGAGGTATAAGCTTGCCACCTTCTTCCTTACTTTCATTTCAATTATTTTCTATCTTTTTCTTGTGTTTTCATACTATTTTGGAACAATTCCAAGTGCTGAAATTTGGGTTTAAAGCGCTACCAAAGGTGGAGGGACTTCTCATCCTTTCTTCAACCTTATCCCATAGCTCATACCTTTTGTTTTCCCACTTTTTTTTTTTTTTGGATTAAATACTGATTTTCAGAGTTTTAAAAGGCTGAAAAATATGCTTTAGAAGTCCCAAAAGTGGAGGGGTCAGCCACCCCTCCTTAGTCTTGCTTACTAGCTTTGTATCTTCATGTTTTTGGCTATCCCTTGTGCTCTTTTAAACATGATTTTAGGTATTTTTTTTTTAACCTTTGAGGGATGTTTTAATTCATTTAAATGGTTTTTGCTTTGAATATTATACTTGTAGTGTTGTAAGTCCTCATGGCTTCGGCTGTTTAGGCCTTAGACATCGAGTCATTTGAGTTGATAGCTTTCTTTGTCTCGTTTTCATGTAAAGAGTCCCACTTTTGTAATAATTGACTTTGCATAATCATCTCTGCAACCTCTCTCCATTCTTTATTTTTTTGATTAAAGAGTTTTGTTTAACAAAATGTTGTTGTTTAAGCATAAGAAAAAGACTTTCTATGCTTAATGGTTTAATCTCTTCAGAGGTTTATTACCAATGCATTACTTATCTCTTATGCTAAGCACAACCTCTTGTTTGTCACTTCTCTTTATCACCGGCGTATTTACTTCTAAGGGACTAACTTTCTAGCTAGGCCCTTGGAAATCACAAAAGAAGGTTTCATTATAGCTTGTTATCAAGTTTGGGTTTAGAGTCCTTATTGCTCACTGTGGGTTTGGCTATGTCATTATCGCTCTTTTGAGTTTAACTAGTCATTATCGCTCATTTTGGGTTTGACTCCGAATCCCTTATCGCTTTCAAATGAGTTTGACTCCCCTTTTGTAATTTCTCCCGAATGAAAGGGCTTGAAAGGCTCATTTCTCGGGTTAAGTCAATACTTATTCATCTTTATTGTTTTTTGTACTTAGTGGACATAAATATTGCTTTTGGACAAAATGATTAAGTAATGGAAATGTAAGTTAAAAATGCTAATAAAATCGGCTTAAAATCTATTAAAACCAACATAAAGAAGATTAATAAAATTGGTTGGATTTGGTCGGACGTTATGCCGAATTTGTCGCTTCTAGGGTCATTACATACTAATTTGTGATGTTTGATGATTCTTGAGGCTTGTCTATCTTCTTTCTTGAATTAACATCATGATAGGAAGGAGGTGTGGTGTGTCTTTCATTGCATTCATTAATTTTTCATCCGATCATGTTCAAAACCATCATGCAATCACCTTGCGACTAGTGATGGTTTGGAAACCGAACTTGCTCCTCTCTTGAGTATTTCTATGATAGAGAAGAGTAGAAAGGACAAACATGGCTTAGGAATGCTTTGTTTGCATTGTTTTCATCTCAAAGCACAAAAATAGTTTTCCACAAGAAAATAAGGCAAGGCTGGATTTGTTTGGGCCTAGTCGGGTCTCATTGTGGGTCGGTTGGGCTCTAATGTATGGTAAGTAGAGCACCTTTGGTTGAAACAGTGAGCAGTGGCTGAGGGTGGAACAGGAAAGTTTCCCAAGAAGCAGATAGAGCAGTTTCTAAAGGCTACCTTCGTCGGGGCACGTTAGACTTTTGGTCATTCCTTATATATTATTGGTGTAATATCATTGTTGCAATAAATTAGATAGTTATTTATTTATTATTCATTCGGATTTGTAATAAATAGTTAATTCGGACACTTAGACATTCAGACCCTCATGCATGAGGGCAAAATTATAATATTGTGTATGTCTTCCAACCTCCATTTCTTTCTCTCTTTTATTTATCTGTTTATAATGGTAGCATCACGTTTTACACTTTATATATCATTACCATGTTTTAAATATCCATTTTTGCATGCATAAAGGTTCAGATCATCATACTAATCAAATATGAATTCCATTCCTTACTCGAATATGTGATTTATCGCATGCCTTGAATTGACTCACATGCCATGTTAAATAAACCGAACCTAGTAATTGCATTTTGTATGTGTTGCATTAGCCATTTGCATTGTTAGGATCATGCATTTTCCTAACTATTTTTCTTCTATCTTTGCTTGCCTTGGTTGAGTACTAAGTGAGCGTTTTCGCTTTAGCATATCGCATACGTGTGACTATTGTCATATCAAGTATGCTTACCATGAGTCTAAGTGCTTAGTTGATATACCTATTTGAATGCATGTGGATGAAGGCTATTTGCTTGAATTAGAATAATTTTTGTAACGTAAATATGAGTTCACTTTTCTAAGTGGCACATATTCAAAATACTTTGCAAACAAACATGAAGCCAAAACGTTCCAAATTGGGCGAATTAGTCAATACTTGTGTGCATCACATAGTCAAGATACCATAATAATCGGAATAAGAGCATATAATGTACATAAAAATCACATCATGATTAGTAGAGGCCAATCTTTGATCGGGTGAGTGCGGTACTCAATTCACGACCTTCCTCTCTTATACCTAAGTTCTCGAGCCGAGACACTTTGGTTATGGCAGACAAGTGGCCTTTGGCACGAGTCACGAGTTTCCTTAATTTTTCAAAAATATTTAGGTGGCGACTCTGAAATCTGGCAATGCGGTCCATTTTTGGCATTTTTGATTAAAAATTAATTTTCCAAAAGATTTACCGGATTTGGACTTATTTGTGTTTATTTATTTTACATTGCACTTGTGAAATCAGATTTAGAACAACGGTAGTCCGAACTGTAGGGCTATCATATCCGAGGAGAATAAACCGCTCCGATGAGCATGAAAAGCAAGCTACACACTTGTGTCCTTTAAACTATTGGAGAGTGTATTTAATTCCTTTACTTTCATTTTAGGAGTCTTTGGAGTTGTTGTATCTTGGTTTTGAAGGAGTACAACTTGATTTAGACTTGTTGAGATTGTTCGTTCTTGCTTGTTTTCGTTGAAAAGTTCTCTGGGAACTTGGAAAATTTGTTCTGGTGTCAACACTAGTCTTTTTAGGGGTCGACACCACCTTGCTGCCTTGCTCTTAGTGTCTTTGCTGGTTTATAGCTAGGGTCAACACCATGGATCCTAGGGTCTACCCTTGTCTATTGTTGTGTTCAGGGTGTTGCTACTGAAATATAAGGTCGACACCACTGGTTCCAAGGGTCAATCTTTGTCTGCTGCACACATTAATGTCTCAGCTTTTCTTCATGAGGGTCAACACCACTGTCTTGAGGGTCGACCCCTGTGAGTTATTTTCAGAAATTTTAGTTCGATTTTGGGCCTAACTTTTTGTGGATTTGACTTTTTTTCTTTGACTTTAGGGCTATTATTCTACCACTATAAATAGACCCCAAACACACTTTTCTCATTCACTTTTTCTTTTCTCTCTCTCTCTCTCTCTTCTCTCATTAAACGATGAATCTCTCTCTCTCTCTCTTAGAAACTCAACTTTTCTTACATAGATCTCTAGATCTACTTGGTTAGAGACATCTTTTCACATTGGTTCTTTGAGAAAGATGGTAGATCTCGTCAAGGGCGTTCTTTTGTTCCAAGAGTTTCGTGGTTTCATTGACTTTGAGTTTTATTTTATTTATTTTTTTAGTTCTCCTCTTCGCTTCAAGAGGTAGAGTCTATTTCATAAACTCAGTATGAGTTTGGAAGCATACTTGTGGCGTATTTTGTGATTTATATTTGGTAGTCATTTGGTTGACTTTAAAGAGTTATTTTGGGCTTAAGGTTTTTGTGAAATTTGGGGGTTTTTTAGGTTATAGTTATGCCACTATGGTTATTTTCGATATACAAATTGTATATGGATTTCTAAAAGGGGAAAAGCCTCAATTTGTAGAAAAACCCTAAATGATATTGTTTTGCGAGTTGGATTGATATTTTTTGTAAATGGTTTGGTTAGAAAAAGATGAAGAGGAAATGGTTGTGGGATTTTGAAAATGGGTATTGTTACTCTTTTGGTAAATATGTTTATATTGTTATCTATTAATTATTGCATGTAAATTAGACAACTGTGATCATTCATATCATAGAGCATGTAATAGATTTTTATAATTCAAAACTGTATGTTTTTATTTGAAAGGTTGTTTAAAGACTATGTTGTTATGTTTTAAAAACATTGATATCTCTCTATTGAACGAGGTAAATAGCAGGTGGAATCTGGGTAGGAGGTGTGGTTATGTTAAATTAAGTTAGCATGTGTGTCTATGGTGAAAGTCCAAAAACCCGCGCGTATACATGGGTGCAGATTTCGCGGATGAAATTTTCGTGAAATGACAATAGTAGTGCTTGTATGGCCTACGTTTACATGGGTGCTGGATGCAGTTTCCTACGAACGAAATTTCTGTGAAATGTAACAGTTGCCTAGAGGTTCTAGTGTTTGTATTTACCGTCCTGTTTTCTTTTTAAAAGAATAATAATACATGATTTTGGAAATCTGAAAATGGTTTTAGCAACGTATTTGTGTTGTTTAGCAATATATTTGCATTTGATTTAGTAATGTATTTATTGGTTGGTGTTGAGATACCTGAATCAGTTTTTGGAAAGGGATTTTATATCAAACGGGATGATTTGAACTCGGAAAACATTTTGATTAAACGTAAGGTTTTGGTAATGGGAAAGAAATGATTTTGTTGAGAAATTAAAAGGATTTGAAAATACATTTGGGCATAGTGTATATATATATTGCATCATGATCATTTATATATAATGGTGGAGCATGTTTAGTTTTTAAAATATTTTTTACTGGCTTTATGCTCACCCTACGTGGTTGAAAATGTTTTTCAAGTGTACAAGTGTAGATGTGGACTATGATTTGAAGTTGTGTTTGGAACCGTGTAGGGTGGTTTAGTTATTTGTAGGCCATGGGCCATTTATATTATTTATTGGCCGTGTGCCATTCTTGTAAAGGTTACACCCTTGTGTATGATGTAAGCCTCAGGGCGTTCAATTTAATTTATAACATCTGTGTCTGTTTTTAGTTACAGAATATTCATTCGACTTATATATTGTATCTAGGAATGTATAAAATCGGATAAACATATGTATTGTGTGACTATATTATATTCATTTGCATGAGAGTTGTCATCTATTGTTCATCATTGGGCGGTTTATTCACGTGAGCTGGACCGTGCAAATCCAGGGTGTGACAAGTGACAAAGGGATTACATTGTAAAAATTGAAAGTATAGGGTCTAAATTGTTGAAATTAAAACTATGAGAACTAAAATGATATTTCATTTAAACTACAGGGAGCAATGGTGTAATTTACCCTATTGAGGAACGAAATTGACAAAATTAAAACTTTAAGAATCAAAATGACACAATTTATACTTTAGGGACAATAACTAAAATTTATAATTATTCCGTTAATAATTTAAACTACTATTTGAAATTAAATAAATTTAACTCGAATCAAATATTTTAATAACAAAATTAACGAAATTAAAATTTGAAAAATCAAAACAAAACGAAACTCATCCTTTAATAATTACAAGTGCATTTCATTCAAATATAACAAACCCAAGGCAAATGCAATTCGTGTGGATTTCTTCCTCTTGTCGTGAAATTCAAGTCATGGGAATTGGACCGCTTCCATCTATGGTGCATCTCAAAAATAATGTTTTGGGATAGTTACAAATTTTTTTTTTTAAAATTTTATAATAAAATAAATTCTGAAATTTTTTTATTTTAACAGTTTAAATTTAATTTTTTTTTATTTGTTTTCAAACTAAATCATTCGCCTACTTCTATTAAGTAAAATTAACCCAAAAAAAAAAGAAAGAAGATATCTTCTTTTTTTATTATTTTTATTTAATAGAAATGGGCAATGCTTTAAATTGAAAACAAATAAAAATTTTAGGATTTAACTTAACAAAACAAAAAATTCGGAGTTTAATTTGTTATAAAAATCAAACCTTAAGTTTTTTTATTTTTATGTTATATATATATAATTTCTCCTAATCTTTTTTAAGATTAAAGAGAGAGTTTTATGTATATGACATTTCTCTTATTAAATTGTGATGTCATAATTCAAATTTTATCAATGTGACTATGAGATTCCTTCTAATTTTGTGAGTTTATAATTTTTCAATGAAATTCATTTTTTATATGGATGATTTTTATTGTAAGGCTTATGAGAAAGATGGTGTAGATCATGAATTTAAATTGAAACTCACAAGAGGGATAAAGAAAAACATGGAGAGATAATTGTGTGGAAAGGAGCTCATCGCCATTGAAGAGCTTTGATAGGGATGTAACTAGGAAAGGTCAAAGCTTAGACTTAGAATAAGATTTTCCTTTTTGAATAACCCATCGAAAGGGCTTATTCGAGATAAATTTGGATTTTTGCACAAAGGTCATTTAAAATATCTCATAAATGACCTCAGGTTTGGCACCACTAATAAAAAGCCCACTAATAAAAAGCCCACTAAACCGCGAAGAAAATAACACGGCTGACGAATTGGCCGGGCTTGCCTCCACTCAGACAGCTTTTCCTAACCCCCTGATGATAGAGTTTTTGCCTCGGCCAAGCATTGAGGAGCCAGAAGCAACCGAGATACTCTGCGCCGACTTGGGCCCCTCTTGGATGGGCCCCATCATTGCCTTCCTGAAAGATAGAGTTCTACCAGAGGAAAAGAAGATCCGGGCAAAGTCAGAGCGGTTTTGGCTCTCCCCGTCTGGAGCCTTGTACAAGAAATCTTTCACCGGGCCGTATTTGAAGTGTGTCCACCCCGCCAAGGTAGAGGCTTTCCTCTATGAGATACATGAGGGCATTTGCGAAAGCCATACAGGGGGCAGATCTTTGGTGTACCGAGCAATTTCCCAAGGTTACTGGGGGCCGTGCATGCAGGCGGACGCGCAGAAATACGTTCGCCGGTGTGACAAGTGTCAGAAATTCGCTCACCAGATCCACCAACCAGCTAGAGACTTGCTACCCCTTTCAAGTCCTTGGCCGTTCGCACTTTGGGGATTGGATATTGTCGGACCACTCCCAGCAGCACCGGGCAATCGCAAGTTCTTCATCGTGGCCACCGACTACTTCAGCAAGTGGGTCGAGGCCGAGCCTCTGGCGACCATCAAGGAAAAGGATGTGAAGAAGTTTGTTTGGCAAAACGTCATCACTCGCTTCCGTATACCCAGGGCCCTTATCTCAGACAATGGCACTCAATTCGACGGGAAACTCTTTCGCGGATTTTGCGAAGAGCTGAAGATTGAGTTCTACAATTCAACGCCGGCCTATCCTCAGTCTAATGGCCAAGCAGAGGCCTCAAACAAGACCATCTTGGACGGGCTGAAGAAGCGGCTTGAGAAAGCTAAGGGAAAATGGGCTGAGGAACTCCCCAATGTGCTCTGGGCATACCGCACTACGCCAAGACGGTCGACCGGGGAAACACCATTCGCTTTGGCCTACGGCATGGAGGCCGTCATCCCGCTGGAAATTGGCATGCCAACCATCCGCTCTGAAGGTTTCCAGCCCGATCTGAACAGTGAAGCCGTGGCATTGGAATTGGACCTTGCCGAGGAAAGGAGGGAGCGAGCACTAATCCACATCGCAGCTTATCAACAAGAACTCTCCAAGAAATACAACAAGGCGGTGCACCCCAGGCTATTCAAGGTTGGAGACTGGGTTTTGAGAAAGGTGCTTGGCAACACGGTGGTCCCTGGCGAAGGAAAGCTCGGTGCGAATTGGGAAGGACCATACAAGGTGATTGGTTTGGCTGGCAAAGGGGCATACCATCTGGAAGATTTGGATGGCAAGGCTATCCCCAGACCATGGAATGCAGCCAACCTTAAGGTTTTTTACTTTTGAATTGTAATTTGCTTATATTGTTTAAGCTTTTCTAGACATTTGGCCTTTTGGCACTTGATGTAAAAGATAGCAATGCCTTTGTAATGAAAAATAGCCCTTTTGTTGTCTAGTATTACATCTTTGTATGACATACATAGCAAGAACACAAGACAATCATGAATGCCAGGGGCAGGGAAACCGACCTAAACAAGACCAGATTGTTTTCCTCGGAATGGGAGCAGACCGCACAATCAGTTCACGTGTGAAGCAGTGCGCATTAGGGCTGAGCTGGTTTTGCTCGCCCAGTCGGAATGTTGGCGTCATGATCAACCTAACTGAAACATTGGTGTTTTGCCCAATGTAGGAGCCGAGCAGATTTTGCTTGGCCCAGTTGGCATATTGGCATATTGTCCAATATGGGAAAAGAGCTGATTTTGCTCGGCGGAATTGGCAATGTTGGTGTCTTGCCCAACAGTTATAAGGCCGGGCTGACTTTGCTCGGCTAAAGGGAAATGTTAGCGTTTTAAACAACTTGAAAGGCGAGCTGGTTTTTGCCCGGCCGCATTGAAGTGTTGGAATTTCAGTCTGCAAACCAATCAGGGCCGAGCGGCTTTTGCTCGGCCAAGTTCAAATGTCATTTCATTTGAAACTTCAACTGCTAGTCTTGATTAGATTACTTGTAAGTTGATTTTAGCTCGGCAGATTGCGTGGTTTAACCGACCTGCCAGTTGCTTACAGTTTGAATCGAGAAATTTACACATGTCAACAGAACAGAAATGGGAGATGTACGAGCAAAAAAGTTGAAGTCTTCATTGATACGAAAAAGTTAGGTACAAGTGGGGGGGACATAGCCCGGTTACATTCTGAACAGAAAAAGAAGAAGTAAACAAAAACAAAGAAAAGCAGAAAAGTGAAAGAGGAAAATCTTCAGTCCAGCTCAAGGTTTTGATCGGCGATCTCCTCGGTCTGCTCGACAACGCCGACTATCTGCTCGGGCAGGCTCTCTTCGGCTTCATTATCGGTGCCCTCCACCGCGACAACCTCCCGATCAGTAACTTCGGCCTCCACATCTGGGGATGCTTCGGTATTGGTGGCTTGCTCGGTCTGTTGTGCGGCGGCGGCTTCTTCCTCAGCCTCCTTCCTGGCCTCTGCTATCAGTCGGTTTTGCGCGGCATTGGCGTACGCCTGCATGTAGGCCGGGATATATGCAGCAGGCGGACTAATGAACATGGCAGAATCCTGACCAAGTCCAACTTTCTCCACGGCGGCTTTCCAGCCGCACTGGAAAAAGATGTCCTTCGTCGCCTGGACTTGGCGTTCATAGGTTTTCTCCCCCTGAGCATAACCCCGGTCCTCCGCGTCATCAACCGCCTTGTCCAGAGCTTCCTTGTTGGCATCGCACAGTTTCCTTAGCTCGGCGAGGTACCGAGCTTTGGTTGACTTCACGGCACGTTGCTTGTCGGCATCAGCTCGGTCAACTTTCTGCTGCAGCTTATCTCGCTCCGCCGCGATAGCGTCCTGCGCCGCCTTCAGCCTCTCTATCTCGGTCTTTTGCGCGCTGTTTTCGGCAATGGCATCTCGAAGGCTTTGCCGCACTTTTATCATTCGGTCGTGCGCCAGATAATTCTTTTGCGCGGCCTGCGAACAAGGGAAAGATTGTAAGTGTTCGACGAGCCGAGCAAAAACTGAGCAAACAGTTGAAGCAAAAAAAAAACAAAATGGAAATCTTACCAGCACGATGGATTTGGCCGCCGAGCGGAGGACCTTCAGATCCAACAGCTCGTCATGCCTCTTCATGTCGGCTGGAAGGATTAGCCCCTTGGTCATGTTGAAGCCAAGGGAATACTCCTTGTCAGCATAGACAGAGTCCTCGGCAGAAACCGGTCGGCCTTGATATTGGAACTCGGGCGCCCAGACCGGGGGGGTGGCTGGGCCCTTGCCCTTGGATTTGCGGGCCAGCGGTTGCTCGGTCTGGTCTCCGAGTTCAGTTGAAGCAACCTCGGTTGAATCTTCATCAGCGAGGTTCTGCCCGGTCGTATCCTTCCTCGGCCTCTTCTTGGATCGGCCGGCCGGCTGTTCGGTGGCGAGAGCAAGCACCGCGCCTTCTGTTTGCACGGCTGGGGTGGAGGATGTTCCCCGGCTGCCTCTGGAGGTTGGGACTCCCCTTCCTCTCCAGTGATCATGGACTTGATAGCCCTGATCTTCGCCGTTTCTTGCTCGGCGGTGAGGGGAACGAGTCTGATTGGTGGCAAAGTTGGATCTGGTTCTGGGGATGGCGCACGCAGGAAGTCGGTCACCCGGCCCTTGCGCGGTGCGGTGTAGTTGTAGGCTTGCTCGAAACCGAGAAGTTTTGATGCCGTTCTTTCCTCCTCTAGGTGACGCAGCAGAGCTCGGATGGCTTCTGGGTCGGCCTGATGGTAGTCCGCTGCCAAGTGTCTATCTGCAAGAAGACAAGTGTTAGACCGGTGCAAAATTATAATAATGATGAAATGCAGAATGAGGATAGTGCGGTCAGCCGGGCAACTTACCAGCACGGCGAAAATCTTTCCTAATGTACCAGCCCGGTATGGGCGCCTCGGTGTCCTCGTAATTACCGGACACCCAGAGGAAGTTGTCGTCGTTGGTTTCTTTATCGGGGTTGCCTTCAATGAGTTTTGCTCGGCCCTTCTTGACTTTGAGGTACCAGCAAAGCCCACTCTTATTTCTACTTAGGCTGTATTGATGAAAATTTCGGCCAACCGAGGTGGAGACCGAGCCTCCGGTTCAGCTCGGGACCCCGTTTATTATTTTGTAAGTGTTATTTGAGACTTGGCTCGGGCACAGCCTTGTCTGCCTCAAAAATTCACAGAGCAAGGGCTGGACCGGGAAGTGGACACCTCCCTCTACTGTTGACACGACCGTGAAGGGGCACCGGTCTAAATCTCCCCAAGGGGTGTCACCCTTTTTGGCGAGCTCTAGGATGACGTCGTCAGGAACTTTGTACTCCTTTCGAAACTCCGCCATCGCGCCGGGCGAGCTAACCATGAATCGGTACTTCCCCATTATCTCAATTTTATTTGGTTTGGTGTGTAACTCGGTCAAAAATGTTGGTGTGTTTGCTCGGTCTTTGAGCTCCACCAATTATAATGCTGGACTTGCTTGGTCGGTCCTATTTGTTCTGCATGTTACAAAAATAATAAGGCCGAGGGTTAGCACGGCATAGATTGCGCGGCCCCTATTGGAAATAGCTTAGCGAAGGATTTGGTGTTTTGACCAGCAAGTCTCAGCTCGGTTCAACTACATGTGTGCCTAGGCCCCCTAGTTCAGTTATAGCTCGGTTAAGACCTATTGAAGGATCTAGTCGATCCCCCAGCTCGATCTAGGTTTGGGCGAAGGTTTCAGGTTTTTAGTTCGATTCACTCTACTCACCGATCTAATGGAGTATTCAGCCCGGTCACAGCCTCTACGAGAAGCCACGAACCATTTTTTGATCGGTCGAAGCCCTAATTATGGATCTAAATTAGCATTTAGCTCGGTCCTACCCTGATTCAAACTGTTCATCCCATCTCTGGGATGAATCTGTTCGTATCCAGGAGGAACGAGGGGCGCGCAGGTTCCATCCATTCCCTTTGTTTTTGTTTGCCCTAGGGTGTGCCAAATCTAAGCAAAGGAAAGCAACACTAGTGGCCCCCATCTTAAGCATGAAGAGCAGGGGCATAAAAATGAAGAACGAGTTCAAAGGTCACGAAAATAGAGGCTGAAAATGCAAAGAGAGGGGCATTGTAACTTACCAAAAACGGTTGTGAGGAGAGGTGGGCCTCGAAAGCTTAAACGCAACGTCAGAAATGGCAAGATGAACGAGTTGAGGGCGTGAGGCGATGCGGCAGCAGAGAGAACGAAGAAGTTTGAGTGCTATGGTTTGGAGTTGGAGAAGAAGAGGAAGTGTGAAGGGTTTAGACCCTTCGAATAGGGTTTAATGATGGGGGGAAAAACACCAAACGGCACAACCATTTGAAATTCAAGGCGTGGGGGACCGCTGGATGCACGACCCAGTGGCATGGAGCCACGTGGTTCTGAAAAGCGGCTGTCAGTACGGCTGTACGACCTTTGATGGGACTGCGGAGGTAATGGCCGGCCAATTGAGATAGCTCGGCGACAGACGTGTCCCCAATTACGCTCGGCTCGGCAATGGCGCAGCTCAACCGTGGCTCGGCGGCAGACACTCCCCCAATCCAGCTCGGCCTAGCAAGAGCGCAACTCAACCTTAGCTCGGACACAGTTGTAACCCCAATCACGATCGGCTCGGATGGGGTTAAGGGGCAATTGAGAGGGGAGATTCGCGCCGGTTAGTACGGCTGAGCAAAGATAACGTCAAGCGTTACGGACCACACGGCACCGAGCCAATTGCTCGGTTTGAACGGCCGAGCGGACTGGATTGCACGGTCGAAGATGTCGACCAGTCAACATCTTGGTGTGGCCGAGCTGTGGGTTGCTCGTTTCGGGCGAAGCTCGCAGTGACGAATATTAACCAAGCTGAAGGTTTACCTGGGCTAAACTGAGGGTGCGGCGAGGCCGGAATGCCCCCAACCGTCCAGCCAAGATGAAGCGGTTGCGTGTGACCGAGATTGAAGTTGGAGCGGTTGGAGGCCGGCATGCCTTACAACCAGGTGGTCTTGATGAACCGGTCAAGAGCAATTCGGCCGAGGTGGATAGGCTTTCGCCTGATCCCAAGTCACAGGTCGGTGGCACATAGCACGGTTAAGTGCACGTGATGGCGATTTTCCACAAAGTGTTAGGTCGGTCGTGGTACCTTGGTTAGGTGTGCCACCTGGGCCAATGGCGTGAGGGAGAGGGTATCTGCTCCACGCATGCCTCAATACCGTTGGACAGTTCTGTGTGTACTGGTGAAAGGACGAAACCTTTACACGCGTAAGGTGGTGAGAGGCGCGCACTGCCACCTGTCCAGGGAAGGACAGCAGAGGTAGTGCGCGCACAATCTTGAGGCTGCATGGCCAGCCTAGAAATAGGGAGAAAGACGAACGTTGGAGGTATGCGAACTCACTCTCACAAACACTCTCCTTTGATTGTCGTCTTCCTTTGTGATCTGACTTGATCGTCGGAGGGTCTTTTCGGCACACCACCGCCGGGTAGCTCACCATTTTTGTGTTGCAGAGATAGACGCTGTCACAAGAAGCTTGACGTCCAAGGAGTACGGAAAGCGGAGGATATTTCCCCCCCGTACAATTGGCGCCGTCTGTGGGAAGTCTTTGATATTCAACCCTTGTTCTTCAAGCTTCTTCGACCATTTCCATGGCCAACAACGACGAAGTACCACTGTCCGTCGTCGATGGTGTCACTCCAGAGTATGTCCGAAGGAGAGAAGGCCCCCCGAATGTTTCAACCATGGCGGGCCTGGAAACTTCTTCGCGAGGAGCGCCCGAATTCCACAAAGGATGTGCAACATCTTGCCGGGATGGCAGCCGCGCTGAACAGATTTATCAGCCGGTCTTCGGATCGTTGCAGGCCCTTCTTCAAAACTTTGAAGTCCAAGTTCTTCTAGGACGAAGAGTGCGACCGTGCACTGGCAGACTTAAAAGCGTATCTCTCCTCAGCCCCAATTTTGGTCACACCTCAGCTGGGTGAAGAGCTGTACCTCTACTTGGCTGTTTCTCAACACGCGGTGAGCACGGTATTGGTTCGTGCTGAGGGCGTCCAGCACCTACCAATCTTCTATGTAAGCAAGACCCTGCTCCTGGCCGAAACAAGATATCTTCCCTTGGAAAAATTGGCGCTGGCCCTAATGATGGCGTCAAGAAAACTGGCGCACTATTTTCATGCCCATACAATAGTTGTGCTGATCGAGTTTCCACTAAAGGTGCTCTTCGAAAAGGCAGACTTCACTGGGAGGATTCTGAAATGGGCCGTGGAGTTGGGCCAGTACGACATCAAGTTCCGGCCGCGCACCGCAATCAAGGCTCAGGCACTTGCAGACTTTGTGGCGGAATTTGCCCCTGGGACGCATCCGGTCTGCCCAATTGATTTGGTTAGTGCGGATTTAGCACAACCCATGGTTCTGGCAACGGAAGCGGGTGTTGGCTCGCTAGAGGGAAACGGGCAAAGCGCAATCGAGCCAGCAAAGACCGGAGAATTGTTGGAAGGTAAACCCGACCAAGACAAGGAAAGAGACCAGAATGAACCGACCAGAGACTTGGATTTGAGGAGTTCCCAAAATCCCTCCGATTGCTGGAAGTTGTTCATTGGCGAGATGTGGAAGCTCTTCGTCGACGGGGCGTCCAACAGGCATGGGGCCGGGCTGGGAATTGTGCTGACCTCACCAGATGCGCTGATTATTGAGCAAGCAATTACGCTCGGCTTCCCAGCGTCCAACAACGAGGCAGAGTATGAAGCCTTCCTCGTCGGTCTGAGAAGCGCGTTGAGAATGAAAGCCACAGCCCTTATGGTTTTCAGTGACTCCAAGCTGGTGGTCAATCAGGTCTCAGGGGAGTATGAGGCAAGGGATGAAAGGATGGCCAAGTATCAAGCGTTGGTGCGAGAAGAGATCAAGAAGTTCTCCGCGATAAGACTGGAACAGATAAACCGCGAAGAAAACAACACGGCTGACGAATTGGCCGGGCTTGCCTCCACTCAGACAGCTTTTCCTAACCCCCTGATGATAGAGTTTTTGCCTCGGCCAAGCATTGAGGAGCCAGAAGCAACCGAGATACTCTGCGCCGACTTGGGCCCCTCTTGGATGGACCCCATCATTGCCTTCTGAAAGACAGAGTTCTACCAGAAGAAAAGAAGGCGACCCACAAGATCCGGGCAAAGTCAGAGCGGTTTTGGTTCTCCCCGTCCGGAGCCTTGTACAAGAAATCTTTCACCGGGCCGTATTTGAAGTGTGTCCACCCCGCCAAGGTGGAGGCTTTCCTCTATGAGATACATGAGGGCATTTGCGGAAGCCATACAGGGGGCAGATCTTTGGTGTACCGAGCAATTTCCCAAGGTTACTGGTGGCCGTGCATGCAGGCGGACGCGCAGAAATACGTTCGCCGGTGTGAAAAGTGTCAAAAATTCGCTCACCAGATCCACCAGCCAGCTAGAGACTTGCTACCCCTTTCAAGTCCTTGGTCGTTCGCACTTTGGGGATTGGATATTGTCGGACCACTCCCAGCAGCACTGGGCAATCGCAAGTTCTTCATCGTGGCCACCGACTACTTCAGCAAGTGGGTCGAGGCCGAGCCTTAGGCGACCATCAAGGAAAAGGATGTGAAGAAGTTTGTTTGGCAAAACGTCATCACTCACTTCGGTTTACCCAGGGCCCTTATCTCAGACAATGGCACTCAATTCGACGGGAAACTCTTTCGCGGATTTTGCGAAGAGCTGAAGATTGAGTTCTACAATTCGACGCCGGCCTATCCTCAGTCTAATGGCCAAGCAGAGGCCTCAAACAAGACCATCTTGGACGGGCTGAAGAAGCGGCTTGAGAAAGCTAAGGGAAAATGGGCTGAGGAACTCCCCAATGTGCTCTGGGAATACCGCACTACGCCAAGACGGTCGACCGGGGAAACACCATTCGCTTTGGCCTACGGCATGGAGGTCGTCATCCCGCTGGAAATTGGCATGCCAACCATCCGCTCTGAAGGTTTCCAGCCCGATCTGAACAGTGAAGTCGTGGCATTGGAATTGGACCTTGCCGAGGAAAGGAGGGAGCGAGCACTAATCTACATCGCAGCTTATCAACAAGAACTCTCCAAGAAATACAACAAGGCGGTGCACCCCAGGCTATTCAAGGTTGGAGACTGGGTTTTGAGAAAGGTGCTTGGCAACACGGTGGTCCCTAGCGAAGGAAAGCTCGGTGCGAATTGGGAAGGACCATACAAGGTGATTGGTTTGGCTGGCAAAGGGGCATACCATCTGGAAGATTTTGATGGCAAGGCTATCCCCAGACCATGGAATGCAGCCAACCTTAAGGTTTTCACTTTTGAATTGTAATTTGCTTATATTGTTTAAGCTTTTCTAGACATTTGGCCTTTTGGCACTTGATGTAAAAGATAGCAATGCCTTTGTAATGAAAAATAGCCCTTTTGTTGTCTAGTATTACATCTTTGAATGACATACATAGCAAGAACACAAGACAATCATGAATCCCAGGGGCAGGGAAACCGACCTAAACAAGACCAGATTGTTTTCCTCGGAATGGGAGCAGACCGCGCAATCAGTTCACGTGTGAAGCAGTGCGCATTAGGGCTGAGCTGGTTTTGCTCACCCAGTCGGAATGTTGGCGGCATGACCAACCTAACTGAAACATTGGTGTTTTGCCCAATGTAGGAGCCGAGCAGATTTTGCTCGGCCCAATTGGCATATTGGCGTATTGTCCAATATGGGAAACGAGCTGATTTTGCTCGGCGGAATTGGCAATGTTGGTGTCTTGCCCAACAGTTATAAGGCCGGGCTGACTTTGCTCGGCTAAAGGGAAATGTTAGCGTTTTAAACAACTTGAAAGGCGAGCTAGTTTTTGCCTGGCCCCATTGAAGTGTTGGAATTTCAGTCTGCAAACCAATCAGGCCGAGCGGCTTTTGCTCGGCCAAGTTCAAATGTCATTTCATTTGAAACTTCAACTGCTAGTCCTGATTAGATTACTTGTAAGTTGATTTTTGCTCGGCAGATTGCGCGGTTTAACTGACCTGCCAGTTGCTTACAGTTTGAATCGAGAAATTTACACATGTCAACAGAACAGAAATGGAAGATGTACGAGCAAAAAAGTTGAAGTCTTCATTGATACAAAAAAGTTAGGTACAAGTGGGGGGGACATAGCCCGGTTACATTCTGAACAAAAAAAGAAGAAGTAAACAAAAACAAAGAAAAGAAGGAAAGTGAAAGAGGAAAATCTTCAGTCCAGCTCAAGGTTTTGATCGGCGATCTCCTCGGTCTGCTCGGGCAGGCTCTCTTCGGCTTCATTATCGGTGCCCTCCACCGCGACAACCTCCCGATCAGTAACTTCGGCCTCCACATCTGGGGATGCTTCGGTATTGGTGGCTTGCTCGGTCTGTTGTGCGGCGGCGGCTTCTTCCTCAGCCTCCTTCCTTGCCTCTGCTATCAGTCGGTTTTGCGCGGCATTGGCGTACGCCTGCATGTAGGCCGGGATATATGCAGCAGGCGGACTAATGAACATGGCAGAATCCTGACCAAGTCCAACTTTCTCCACGGCGGCTTTCCAGCCGCACTGGAAAAAGATGTCCTTCGTCGCCTGGACTTGCCGTTCATAGGTTTTCTCCCCCTGAGCATAACCCCGGTCCTCCGCGTCATCAACCGCCTTGTCCAGAGCTTCCTTGTTGGCATCGCACAGTTTCCTTAGCTCGGCGAGGTACCGAGCTTTGGTTGACTTCACGGCACGTTGCTTGTCGGCATCAGCTCGGTCAACTTTCTGCTGCAGCTTATCTCGCTCCGCCGCGATAGCGTCCTGCGCCGCCTTCAGCCTCTCTATCTCGGTCTTTTGCGCGCTGTTTTCGGCAATGGCATCTCGAAGGCTCTGCCGCACTTTTATCATTCGGTCGTGCGCCAGGTAATTCTTTTGCGCGGCCTGCGAACAAGGGAAAGATTGTAAGTGTTCGACGAGCCGAGCAAAAACCGAGCAAACAGTTGAAGCAAAAAAAAAAAAAATGGAAATCTTACCAGCACGATGGATTTGGCCGCCGAGCGGAGGACCTTCAGATCCAACAGCTCGTCATGCCTCTTCATGTCGGCTGGAAGGATTAGCCCCTTGGTCATGTTGAAGCCAAGGGAATACTCCTTGTCAGCATAGACAGAGTCCTCGGCAGAAACCGGTCGGCCTTGATATTGGAACTCGGGCGCCCAGACCGGGGGGGTGGCTGGGCCCTTGCCCTTGGATTTGCGGGCCAGCGGTTGCTCGGTCTGGTCTCCCAGTTCGGTTGAAGCAACCTCGGTTGAATCTTCATCAGCGAGGTTCTGCCCGGTTGTATCCTTCCTCGGCCTCTTCTTGGATCGGCCGGCCGGCTGTTCGGTGGCGAGAGCAAGCACCGCGCCTTCTGTTTGCACGGCTGGGGTGGAGGATGTTCCCCCGGCTGCCTCTGGAGGTTGGGACTCCCCTTCCTCTCCAGTGATCATGGACTTGATAGCCCTGATCTTCGCCATTTCTTGCTCGGCGGTGAGGGGAACGAGTCTGATTGGTGGCAAAGTTGGATCTGGTTCTGGGGATGGCGCACGCAGGAAGTCGGTCACCCGGCCCTTGCGCGGTGCGGTGTAGTTGTAGGTTTGCTCGAAACCGAGAAGTTTTGATGCCGTTCTTTCCTCCTCTAGGTGACGCAGCATTGCTCGGATGGCTTCTGGGTCGGCCTGATGGTAGTCCGCTGCCAAGTGTCTATCTGCAAGAAGACAAGTGTTAGACCGGTGCAAAATTATAATAATGATGAAATGCAGAATGAGGATAGTGCGATCAGTCGGGCAACTTACCAGCACGGCCAAAATCTTTCCTAATGTACCAGCCCGGTATGGGCGCCTCGGTGTCCTCGTAATTACCGGACACCCAGAGGAAGTCGTCGTCGTTGGTTTCTTTGTCGGGGTTGCCTTCAATGAGTTTTGCTCGGCCCTTCTTGACTTTGAGGTACCAGCAAAGCCCACTCTTATTTCTACTTAGGCTGTATTGATGAAAAATTTCGGCCAGACCGAGGTGGAGACCGAGCCTCCGGTTCAGCTCGGCGACCCCGTTTATTATTTTGTAAGTGTTATTTGAGACTTGGCTCGGGCACAACCTTGTCTACCTCAAAAATTCACAGAGCAAGGGCTGGACTGGGAAGCGGACACCTCCCTCTACTATTGACACGACTGTGAAGGGGCACCGGTCTAAATCTCCCCAAGGGGTGTCTCCCTTTTTGGCGAGCTCTAGGATGACGTCGTCAGGAACTTTGTACTCCTTTCGAAACTCCGCCATCGCGCCGGGCGAGCTAACCATGAACCGGTACTTCCCCATTATCTCGGTTTTATTTGGTTTGGTGTGTAACTCGGTCAAAAATGTTGGTGTGTTTGCTCGGTCTTTGAGCTCCACCAATTATAATGCTGGACTGGCTTGGTCGGTCCTATTTGTTCTGCATGTTACAAAAATAATAAGGCCGAGGGTTAGCACGGCATAGATTGCGCGGCCCCTATTGGAAATAGCTCAGCAAAGGATTTGGTGTTTTGACTAGCAAGTCTCTGCTCGGTTCAACTACATGTGTGCCTAGGCCCCCTAGTTCGGTTATAGCTCGGTTAAGACCTATTGAAGGATCTAGTCGATCCCCCAGCTCGGTCTAGGTTTGGGCGAAGGTTTCAGGTTTTTAGTTCGGTTCACTTTACTCACCGATCTAATGGAGTATTCAGCCCGGTCGCAGCCTTTACGAGAAGCCATGAACCATTTTTTGATCGGTCGAAGCCCTAATTATGGATCTAAATGAGCATTTAGCTCGGTCCTACCCTGATTCAAACTGTTCATCCCATCTCTGGGATGAATCTGTTCGTACCCAGGAGGAACGAGGGGCGCGCAGGTCCCATCCATTCCCTTTGTTTTTGTTTGCCCTAGGGTGTGCCAAATTTAAGCAAAGGAAAGCAACACTAGTGGCCCCCCCCATCTTAAGCATGAAGAGCAGGGGCATAAAAATGAAGAACGACTTCAAAGGTTACGAAAATGGAGGCTGAAAATGCAAAGAGAGGGGCATTGTAACTTACCAAAAACGGTTGTGAGGAGAGGTGGGCCTCAAAAGCTTGAACGCAACAGTCAGAAATGGCAAGATGAACGAGTTGAGGACGTGAGGCGATGCGGCAGCAGAGAGAACGAAGAAGTTTGAGTGCTAGGGTTTGGAGTTGGAGAAGAAGAGGAAGTGTGAAGGGTTTAGACCCTTCGAATAGGGTTTAATGATGGGGGGAAAAACACCAAACGACGCAGCCATTTGAAATTCAAGGCGTGGGGAACAGTTGGATGCACGACCCAGTGGCATGGAGCCACGTGGTTCTGAAAAGCGGCTGTCAGTACGGCTGTACGACCTTTGATGGGACTGCGGAGGTAATGGCCAGCCAATTGAGATAGCTCGGCGACAGATGTGTCCCCAATTACGCTCGGCTCGGCAATGGCGCAGCTCAACCGTGGCTCGGCGGCAGACACTCCCCCAATCCAGCTCGGCCTAGCAAGAGCGCAACTCAACTTTAGCTCGGACACAGTTGTAACCCCAATCACGATCGGCTCGGATGGGGTTAAGGGGCAATTGAGAGGGGAGATTCGCGCCGGTTAGTACGGCCGAGCAAAGATAACGTCAAGCGTTACGGACCACACGGCACCGAGCCAATTACTCGGTTTGAACGGCCGAGCGGACTGGATTGCGCGGTCGAAGATGTCGACCAGTCAACATCTTGGTGTGGCCGAGCTGTGGGTTGCTCGTTTCAGGCGAAGCTCGCAGTGGCGAATATTAACCAAGCTGAAGGTTTACCCGGGCTAAACTGAGGGTGCGGCGAGGCCGGAATGCCCAACCGTCCAGCCAGATGAAGCGGTTGCGTGTGACCGAGATTGAAGTTGGAGCGGTTGGAGGCCGGCATGCCTCGCAACCAGGTGGTCTTGATGAACCGGTCAAGAGCAATTCGGCCGAGGTGGATAGGCTTTCGCCTGATCCCAAGTCACAGGTCGGTGGCACATAGCACGGTTAAGTGCACGTGATGGCGATTTTCCACAAAGTGTTAGGCCGGTCGTGGTACCTCGGTTAGGTGTGCCACCTGGGCCAATGGCGTGAGGGAGAGGGTATCTCCTCCACGCACGCCTCAATACCGTTGGACAGTTCTGTGTGTACTGGTGAAAGGACGAAACCTTTACACGCGTAAGGTGGTGAGAGGCGCGCACTGCCACCTGTCCAGGGAAGGACAGTAGAGGTAGTGCGCGCACAATCTTGAGGCTGCATGGCCAGCCTAGAAATAAGGAGAAAGACGAACGTTGGAGGTATGCGAACTCACTCTCACAAATACTCTCCTTTGATTGTCTTCTTCCTTTGTGATCTGACTTGATCGTCAGAGGGTCTTTCCGGCACACCACCGCCGGGCAGCTCACCATTTTTGTGTTGCAGAGATAGACGCCGTCACAAGAAGCTTGACGTCCAAGGAGTACGGAAAGCGGAGGATATTTCCCCCCCGTACATGACCATAGATACAACTCACATATAGAAAACACAAATTGTTTTGTATTTGCACAATCATGGGTTCATCCATGAAAAGTGCATCATTTGTTTATTTCATAATTCCTTATGCAATGGGTTCATCCATGACACCCTTTCAACCGGTTGTCCTCATGGGCTGGTGAGGATTGTTGTCGATGGCCTGGTGTTATCTGCAACAACTTAACTGGCCACATCCATGAGATCCATCTTCATAATCCTGACAATGAAAATTTCATTTACAAGTTAGGAAGTAAATTAAATCCTTCTTTGCTCGATTTGAAGCACCTTCATTACCTGGACTTAAGTTGCATGAAGGGATTACCATTCCAAGCTTCGTTGGCTCTATTGTAAGTTTGAGATACCTCAACCTATCTCAGGCCAGATTCAGTGGAAGCATTCCCCGTTAACTAGGAAATTTGACCATGCTGCGTTATCTTGGTCTCGGAGGTATTTTTAACTGCGGTGAACAACTACATGCTAATGATTTGCAATGGCTTTCAGGTCTCCTTGAAATGCGTCAAGTTAATCTTAGCAATGTACTGATTTTCTACAGGTGACAACCATGCTTCCTTCTTTGGTTGAATTACACTTGGCTAGTTGTGAACTTAAATATGTTTCTCCTTCAACTCGTATTAACTTTACATCACTTGCCATCCTTGACCTTTATGGAAACATTTTTTTGTCTTCTATGCCCACGTGGATTTTTAGAATGACTCGACTAGTTTTCCTAGATATCAGTTATTGTAACTTTTACGGTCCAATTCCTAGTGGTCTTCAAAACATGACTTCTCTTAGAGTGATGCATCTTTTAATAATTTAAATTCCTCAATGCCCAAGGAGTTATTTAACCTAAATGGCCTCATTTCCCTAAGCTTAGGCTACAATTTTTTTCAAGGACCAATTCCAATTGGTCATTTGAACATGACTAGACTAAGAGATCTTTATTTGCGAAGGAATGGTTTTGAATCTAACATTTCAAATGGGTTGTATAGCTTTAGTCATCTTGAGTCCCTTGATCTTGGGGAGAATCTCTTGCAAGGAGTAATCTCAAGTGCCATAGGAAACCTAACTTCCCTCGTTAGTTTGGATTTGTCATCCAATCAACTTGAGGGCAGAATTCCAACATCAATGGGACAGCTTTGCAAGTTGAAGGGAATTGATTTATCATTCAACAAAGTTGGCGGAGAGGTGGGTGAAGTTTTTAGAAGTTTCTCTAGATGTGAATAAGATGGTTTGGAGATGGTGCACTTAGAGAATAATTATCTTTTTGGTCAATTGCCAGATGAATTTGGACATTTAAAAAATCTAGCCGACCTTTCTCCTTCGGGTAACTCCATTTCTGGTCCCATTCCGATATCAATCGGCAGATTATCATCCTTGACAACGTTAGACATTTCCTATAATCAATTGAATGGACCTCTTCCAGAAAATCTTGGGCAACTTGTGAAGTTAGAAAGTTGATAATATCTCATAATTTCTTGACGGGTATTGTCTCTGACATTCACTTTGCCAATCTATCTCACAAGATTAAATACGCTATATGGAGGTGGAAACAGTTTAACATTAAAAGTAAGTGATGGTTCGGTACCCCATTTCCAACTTGGATATTTGTCTTTGACCTTTTGGCAACTTGGGACACAATCGGTCGCAGGGAATGTTACAAGAATTGGAGCTAGCCAACACAGGAATTTCAGATTCCATTCCAACTTGGTTTTGGCCCAAATGTTCCCAATTATTTTATTTGAATATCTCTCGTAACCAAATACGTGGAGACATTCCAAGTATACATGAGGTTTTTGCTCCTTATTCAATGATTGACCTGAGTTCCAACTCCTTCAAAGGTCCGTTACCACTCATTCCCTCCAATGTGATTCATCTAGATCTTTCAACTAATTCTTTCTCAGATTCTATTTATCAAGCCTTATGTGGTAGAGTGGAGAATTCAAACACGTTGAGCAGTCTTAGTCTTGGTAGCAGTAATTTGTTGGGAAGAATTCCTGATTGTTGGAAGCATTGGCAATATCTGAAAATCTTAAAATTACAAAACAACAATTTAATTGGCACTATTCCTCACTCGATTGGAAATTTACCTCAAATCATTGCACTTGCGACATAACAAACCCTCTGGAGAACTACCACAATCTCTGCAACATTGTACAAACTGGGGCTCATTTATCTTGATGGACATGAATTTACTGGAAGTATACCAACTTGGATGGGGAATTCATTTTTGCAATTGATGGTTCTTAACCTTCATTCGAATAAGTTTGAAGGTGGCATTCCATATGAACTATGTCGTCTAAGTTCTCTTCAAATTTTGGACTCGCACATAATAATCTCTCAAGATCGGTGCCAAAATGTTTCTACAATTTTAGAGCCATGGCAGAAAAACATAATTCAAGCGGCCCTGTTTCCTATGACGCAATCAGTCCCGCACCACAGTTTCAAGAAAATGCATTTTTGGTGACCAAAGAACAGAGGTTGAATATACAACCACTCTTAAATTGGTTACAAGGATGGATCTTTCAGAAAATAATTTATCTGGAGAGATCCCCAAGGGACTTACAAGACTAATGGGGCTACGATCATTGAATTTTTCCAGAAATCATTTTACGGGAAGGATCCCAGAGAATGTCGGTGACATGGAACAACTTGAAACCAACTTTCTGGTGAAATTCCTTCGAGCATGTCGAGTTTGACATTCTTGGGTCACTTGAACTTGTCTTATAACAATCTGATAGGACGAATTCCTTTAAGTACTCAACTTCAAAGCTCCGAGAATTCTAGCTTTGTTGGCAACAAACTTTGTGGACCTCCACTTGCAAACTGCGACACAAACAAGTCAATACCTAAAGTTGCAAATGAAGGCAATGAACAGGGGGAGGGATTTCCAGAAGAGTGGTTCGTTGCGATCTCAGCACTTGGATTTGTTGTTGGTTTTTGGATTGTTGTAGGTCCTTTGCTATTCAAAAGGTGTTGGAGGATTGTTTATTTCCAATTTCTAGATGGTATTGGGCATGAATTTTGCAATTTTTATTTTAAATGTCGTTATATCTTTTATACTTGAAAGAAGTTGTCATTTGTTTCTTCATAAAAAAAGTTGGTATTGTATTTGATGTGTTTGTAGTTTCAGTTTTATGAGTCGTAAGCTGTTTTTGGGGAGAAGTTATAGTCTATCATTGTAGAAACAGTCGGGCACCCCAGGGGTGGAGTTGAAAGAAGTCATTTATTTATGCAAAAAAAAGTCGGTATTGTACTTGATGTGTTTATTGTTTCAGTTTTATAATAAAAAGTGCTCTCAGTGAATTTTAATTTCCATCCCCATTGTTCTTGCTCCACCTTTTTTTATTTTTATTTTTATTTTTGGTTAGACAAAAAAGAAAATAAATAGATCAAAGAGAAGTCCTTTGCTCTTGTTTTGTTAGATGAAATGGTGTGTAACGTGTCTTCCTTCTCCTGACACATTTCTTCTGTGTGAAAGGTGTATGAAATGTAAATATATTTTATTTATATTATTTATCTTTTTCATTTTTCGATTCAAATTCCTATCCAATATATGAACCAATTGCAGTCTTAATGTTTGCTTTTGTTCTTTCATTCTTCGGTCAATACATTCCATGCAGATTGACTGTAGCGAAGTTTCAAAGGTTTTAAATTACTCAAAAGCTATGTAAGGCAAATAGTGGCCCATATGTCAGTCAATCAATTTTGGATCAATTGCATGGTGTCAATTTAAACAAAAAATTTATACAAATCTTATTGGATTAATTTTATTTTTTCATTTTTTATTTTAATTAGCGAAGAAAAAATATTTATTAGTGAAACCACAACAAATATATAGATAATGGTAAACATTAACAAAGGAGATCTAAGAATGCAAAAAGCATCATAGGTAAATCGCTTCAAAGTAGGTTGGCACAAGATGGCTAGTGCAATTATATGCAAGCACCCGCCAAAGAAAGAAAATGTTAGAATTTGTCCACGATATAATATTTGTGATACCATATAGTTGTTAAGTTGATTTGAACATATATTTGGATTAAAATCGTTGAGTCTGCAATCTAGTAAAAAACTAATAGGTGTGAGATTTGTTTATGGAATTCTTATGTGAATAGTATTACAAATAGTAGAGTGGACTATAGATTTTGGCTGATATTGAGAAGGAAGAACATAGAGATGTGAGGGGTAAAAAAACATATCGTGAACCGTTGATGTAACAATTTAGACCGAGTCACATAAATTTGTGTGTAATTATTGTTTCTGTTTGATGGGTGCTTAATATACTTTCATTTGCGTTGGTGGAATATAAAATAAATCCCAATAGGAAGCAACAAAGCTGGTGAGACAACCTAGACTCCAAGAGACTTACACACAATTAAACCAACAAACATCAGCAAAAATATCATGACATTGGCGGTGTTTGGGAACCTTTTAGATAGGTTATTTTAGCCTCAAATTACAAAAAAGCCTTTTAGTCTCAAATTGTCCCGCCTAACCCATTGATTAAAAAAAAATGTATGGAAAAGCAGCGGCTGTCCAGTAGCACAGACACCTACACTGTCACCAACACAGTGTAGGCTTCAGACAGTTAAATGACGATTTTACCCCTATAGATCAATTTTGAAAAAAATAAAGTTAGAGGCAAATTTGTCATTTCAACCTTAAATATCATTTCAAACACATTTTTCAATATAACAATCAATCCAAAAATTTAACCCAACTTCCCAAACACAAACTAAAATAGCCAAAAAATCAAAAAACTTAAAAAAAAAGTCACTTCCCAAAAAGCTTAACCAAATACAACTTTCAAAGAAGCCTAAGCCAAAGCAGCCAATGAAGGTGTCCATAAACTTTCACAGCTTCACATCTAGTACAGTCGGCGTTTGGAAACACTACATACAAGCCAACCTTTTTTCAAAAAAATAAAAAAAAAAAATAATTTAAAAACTACACACACAAAAGTGTTTGGAATGAACCCAAATTTGGTTTAATTTTTCAGAAATTATATTTGGATGGGTTTTCATTTGTCTTTATATATATATATATATTCATATTGTAATCGATTTTTTTTAAAAACTTTTTAGATACATTAAGATTTGATGCATATAAAATATTAAAATATATATATTGAAAATATTAAAAAAATTCACTGAAAACAAACAAAAACCCGAACAAAAAAGCACAAAGATTTTTGTTCAAAATTTCATTTGCTTTTAGTGATTTGCTTTTTCTTTATATATATATATATTAGTCAATTTATTTTACATTTTAGATGCATCTAAATTAAGTACGTGCTTGGAGCGCACATGATTTCGCTATCATTCGGGTGCCAACCTACTTAGGATTCGTCTAATGAGCACTGATGCGATTTCCCCCCCTCCCCCCCCCCCCCCAACCTGTTGTATCTACCTATTGTAACTCCTTGATTTTTCAATATAATCTTTCTTTTTACCGATAAAAAATACATATATATCTATTAAAAAATTCAATAAAAATAAAATAAAAATTCATCTAAAAATATTTTTTTTAAAAATCAAATCAAATGGAGCCAACGAATTTATTATGAGAAAATGATGAATTTACTCTCTTTGTCACCGTCTAAACCACCCATCTGAGACACATGTTCAAGAGAAGTTATTTGGTGGTCCTTGGGTATGGCCATGTAGTATTCCAAGTTATGATTGGTGAAAAGGATATGACTTATGATTTTATATAGAATGATTAGGAAATAGAAGAAAGCATGATAAATTATAATTGGTCAAAAGCAAAACTACGCGGTGCCCCTAGACCACAATAAAATTTTTCCATGCTCAAAGCCAAGGATAAAATGGAAAAACAATAAAAAAAAACTTGCAATGTGACATCGTATTTTATAGTTTTCAAACTAAAAAGGTCAACAAGTAAGTAAAGATGAGTATGGTACAGTTTGGTTCAATTTTGAAGTAAATCAAAATTAAATTACTATCTATAGTTTTATGAAATTTGAAATCAAATCGAGCTGTGTAAATCTTGAGGTCAAATCAAACTAAATCAGGAAAGTACAGTTCGATTTGATTTAAAATTATGATTTTTATAAACTTTGTCATTATTCACAATATAATTATAACATAATCAAATACCAAATAATGTGCTATCATTTTACAAATGAGAATTATTTAATGATTGTTTTGAATAGTTCTATAATTATACAAGGAGAAAATATCATTTTGTCCTAAAATTATCACTCAAAAATCAATCAAACTACTATACTTTCAATTATATCAATTGTACATCTAAACTATTCAATTTTGAATCAATTTCAACCCTACTATCAGTTTTCGTCTATCATTAGATGACACTTGTTGATGTGAAATCAAATTTCATTTAAAACATCATCTCCCCCCCCCCCCCCTTCCCAAATTATCCCTCATAAATCAATTCAACCCCTAATATAGAATTTTTTTTTTGAAATATTTAATAATAATTTTTATTAAAAAATGAGAAAAATAAATTTTAAATAAAAAAAATGAGTATTAATCACGTTGAGTAGTCTTTAGAGAGTAATTGCTAACTTTTACGTTAAATTGTCATTCAATTGATGATATGCCTGAGTAGGTACTAATCTCAATTTTGTAGGTAGATCTCAACATATTCATTTTCATCGTTCAATATAACCTTTCAAATGTCCAAAAAAATAAAAAATAAAAAAATTGTTACTCTCATAATAAGTGTGATCCATATTTTTAGAGATTGCATTTCCCCCTCCCCAAACTATACCCTTTTAATCAATTTCACACCCAAACTTTTGATATTGTCAATTTATCTCCGTACCTATTTAAATCGTGATCAATTTGCTCTCTACCATCACATTTAAACGAAAAAAGTCTGAAAAATTATATTTTGGCACCAAATTTCAAATTATAAATCCAAACACACCCTTTCTATTCTCCTCTCCTACCCAAACTCACCCTCTATTCTCTCTAGACCTCTACAACTCCGCCGGCTACCACCGTTGAAGGCTAGCCCTCCTCTTCCCTCCGCCGTCTTTCTACCTTCTGCTACCCCCACTAATCAAAATGGAGATAAGTCACAGTATTTTCTCAGCAACCAAACAGAACTTCAGAGTGATGAAAAAAACAAAAATGATCTGATTTGAAGAAGGAGGTAAAGAAAATGAAGGAAGAAAAATGGGGAAGACTAAGCCACGTTTCAGGTCACAGAATTCAGGAGCCAATACAAATTATCTTCATTTTGTTTTGTTTCTCAAATTTACCATCCATCCAAACCAGAAAGTATCAAATTTTAATATTAGTTACTTTTACTTGCATTTTCCTGGCAACCAAACAGGAACCCAGGACGACATAAAACATGAAAACTCAATATCTTTATACAATTTTATTATTTAAACCTTCAGTTATCCCACTAATCAAAACGGAATTAAGTCACCGAATTTTCTCAGCAACAAACAGATCTTCAGAGTGAGAGGGACAAACAAAAAATGAAAGGGATCCGATTTGGGGAAAGAAGAACGGACATTCGTACCATAGCGGAAGATTTAATAGAGAGGAAACAGGAGACTCGATCGTGCTCGATTTGATCGACCTTGAAGAGTCCCCTCATGAAATGGGAGAAGAAGTCCTTTGTCTCAAAATGGGGATAAATCACCCCTACTAATCAAAACTGAATGAGCAAAATGTTATCAAATAACTCATTTCACGCCTTTGTTACTGTGAGCTCAAATAACCAGCTCTCTCGCTCTCTCTCTCTCTCTCTCTCTCTCTCTCTCTCAGTTTAAAGATTTGATCTAGATCTAAGTAAGGTGGTAGAGGGAAATGAGGAGTCGTCGGTAAACATCCTATTTTGACTAACCATTAGGATTTAGGCACTTGAAATGCTTCTTGGTGATGATAGGTATCATAATCTCTACCTTGGAGATGCTTGAAGTTGCTAGAGCTATTGTATTACCATTTTTGTGCCAAAAACTTGTTTTTTTTTTTTTAACCAAAATTGTCGTTTATTGGTTCGTATCAAGTGCCTATTTTCACCTATAAAGAGTTAGAATTTAAAAATTTATATTTCACACAACATTATAGCCCTTTGAATTATCTTTCCAACTCCGCTTGATTGGTCTCAATCCAATGTCGGATGAGAATGATATGCTCAAATACGAAAAGCCATCAAGGATGTACGCCCGTACATACCTTGTGCATGCTTAGATCCTTGTGAAGTCAGTAGCAAATGCATTTTCTCCCCATGCATGCGCACATTCCTAGTGCATCCACACATGACTTGTGTGCGCACACATCCCTTCAATACACCCAAATTTTCAAGAGGTACCACCAGTTAGCGATGTGGAACCCTAGGGCGATCTTTCTTGACCCCTCAAGCCTCTATTTGCCTATAAATACACCTTGTCCTCCTTCCATTTGAAAGGATGAACACTTAGAGTCATTGGGAGAGCTTTTTACTGTGTTTGAAAGCAAAACCTTACCACCTAATCCTCAAATCCGAGATTCTTAACTCTGATACAGCAGCTTTACCATCCTAAAGTAATCTAGGGTTGAAAAAGGAACACTCATAGTCTTAGCTAAGCTTGAGGGAAGCATTCAAACATGTCTTGCTTGCATTTTTGTTGCTCTTTGGCTTGCTATTCAAACCAGCAAGAAAGTACCTTATTTATTTCCAATTTCATAACCTTTTTAATCATGTTTTCATTATTAGATCATGGTTAGGATGTTAGTTTAACATGAAACATCATATAGGTTAGTTTATATACATGTTTTTAACTTTATTTTGCATGTTTTGTTTAGTTTATCAAAATAACATGTTTAGGCTAGATTACACATGCAATATTCATACATATAACCTGGTTTGATCATCATCTAGTTTCAGCATATTTTCTTTCTTTTACTTGCTGTATTTTGTGCATATTCATCATTTAGTAGCCTCAATCCGTTACTGGATCTAATCCCCTCAAAAGCCTAGGCTCATATTTTGTATGTTTAGTTGCATGTTTAAGTCATGTTAATTTTATTTGTGCATGTAAGACGCTGAAAGTGGGCATTTGGGTAAGTCCTAATCTCTCTATCATATGCACGTTCCTGTTGCATTGTCCTTAAATAATCCAAGTTAAATGCTTTCTATGCAAAAATGCTTGTTTTGATTGAATTTTATGAGGATTGTTTATTTTAGTTTATGTTTAAGGCTATGAGTTGTCAAAAATTTACTTATAATGAAAATTCACTTTTTATGAAATATATGGCTTTATTCATTCAATCTAAAATAAATAATACTAATTTTTATTCAAATCATATAGTCTACGTTAATTAAAGGTTTTAGGTCTAAAAATGAATTTATGTCAATAACTAACTTCTAAAATCATAAAATAAATAGTGAGAAGAGACCAATCTTTGGATTGGGCAAAAGGGCTATTTCAATGTAGATGGCCTTCCCTTTTTGTACCTAAACTCCCGAACTAGAAATTTTCTTGGTTATGATAGACTAGGCCTTAACTTAGTTTTCATTGTTAAAGGTTTCTTAATTTTCCTTTAAAAATTAAGTAGCGACTCTTTGTTGGTCAAAGCAAGTCAGTGTGGGAAACAATGCCTTAGATTCAAAAAAGGCACGTTGCTCACAGTTGGTGACTTCATTGGGGAACTAAGTTAGCTTGACTTGAAAATTTCTATTTTATGAAATTAGGGGTTAGTTGCATTGCATCATTTTAGACAAAGGAAAACCTTCTTTGTTGCATAATATTCTGGACATTATTCGTGGGTTATGTTATGTCAATAAGGCAAGCGTCAGATTATGCTATTAGTATTGTTTGATCATTTCCTTGTTGAATGAGAGGTATATTGATAGCAATAATTGATGTACCCTTTTGTGACCAAACCTACTTTTTTCATATTGAAAGCATTAGCACCTTCCAAATTAGGGTAGTATACCCTCCTTTATAGGATTGAGTTGCTGCTTTATTGTGTGATTTAATGAATCTTATATCCTATTTCAAAATTAGGACAGGGAAACCCTACCCCAAATAGGCATGAATGCAAATTATGTGCTTATGTGGTAATTTGTGATTAATGGAAATAATGTGATTTGATTATGAAAATCAATGGTCAGAAAGACAGTGATTTGATTCTGAAAAATCTGAGGTTATTTGGGGCAGTGATTTGATTATGGAAATCTGGGTCCAATTAGACAGTGACTGTGATTGTAGAAATCAACATTAAATTAGGAAATGGTTTCCTAATTAAAGAATTTGTGTTTGAATTTTAAATGTTACCTTAGTGATCAATTTGGAATGATTGTCTTCCCAACATGATATTTAAGTAGAATTTCAATTCTATAAGAAAATATATGATCAAGATACAACTTCCTAAAAATTAAAAAATAAAAAATAAAAAAATTCATCTTAAGTAGAGTTTTGGAAATCATGGAATGAGTTTGATTGAATGAAAATCTTTAAGTTATTGACTTTTGGAGAATTTCAATTTTATGGAAAAATAGTAGATAAGGAAGTGATGACCAAGTCTTCCATTTTGAATAAAATTTCAATTCTCATAAAAGGTATTTAACTAGAAGATAATCATTTGATTGAATACTTAGAATAAAACCTCAGACTCCTTGGAGGAGAATTTTGGAAAAAAAATAAAATAAAATATAAAATAAAAATTAAGAGGAATTTTGAAAATTATGAAAAGTTTTTGATTGGACAAAAATCTTTGGGTTCTTGAGTTTGGGGAATTTTGATTTTATGGAAAAGTGTTAGATAAGGAAGTGATGACAAAATCTTTCATTTTGAATAAAATTTTGAATTCCCTTAAAAAACATTTGACTAGAAAATGATTGATTGTTTGATTTCTTGGAGTACAATCTGAAATTCCTTAGAAGATTTTGAAAGAAAATTTGGATAGAATTTTGGAAATTATGGAAAGAGTTCAATTGAATAAAAATCTTTCGGCTATTAACTTGGAAAAATGTTAGATAAGAAAGTGGTGACCAAGTCTTCCATTTTTTATAAAAATTTTGATTCCCCTAAAAGATATTTGGCTAGGAGATAATTATTTGATTAATTTCTTGAAATAAAATTCGAACTCCTAGAAAATATTTTGGGAAAAAAAAAGATTTTAAAAGAAAGAGATTTTAAAAAAAAAATAAAAAATGAAAGTTGTAATTTGATCATGTACTTTTGAAGGAAATTTGTTTTCTTAAATGAATGATATGAATGGAGAGCTAATTGTTTGATTGATTACTTTGGTAAGAACCCTAATTCCTCCAATGATATTTAACTGGGAGACCATTACATAATCACCCACTTTGAGCAAAATCTTAATCATCATATAGAAAAGGGGAAAGATCTTTAGAGAGTAAAATCAGAATATTGGGAAAATCTATTTCAAAATGCAAAATCATATTAGAATCAGAATTTGAGTCAATATTTGGGGATTGTGAACTTTGATAGAAAATTAAAAATTGGGGATTGTGTTTGGTGTGGTGGGGAAATTAGAATTTCAGAGATTGTGTTTGAATGAGTTATTCAGAATTGGGCCCATAGATTGTGTCTTACTCTATTTCGACAAGTGCCATGATTTGATGATATGCTCTCTCTAATTCCAGGATTACCAAGTCAAGTGGGCCCAATCTATAATACTTTTGTGCATCCCTTTAAAAAAAATAAAAAATAAAAACCTAGCCCATCTAGCCCAAATAAAACTTAGTCTATACAACCACCCCCCCCCCCCCCAAAAAAAAAAAAAAAAAAAAAAGAGATCCAATCAACTAAGAAAAAGTCCATCCTAAAATTAAAAAAAATAAAGAGTCCATCCAACTCATGAAAACCTAGTCCATTCAACCCAGAAAAAGCCCAGTCCAATTTTATTCACGAAGTCAAGACCAATCACCTTAGAAAAGCCCAAACTCAATTAACTCATATAACCCAACCCAATCCAAGTGCACCAAATTTATCCATGGCTGAACCCACCTCTGTTGAGATGATAAGAATGATCAAAGACCTTCAAAGAACTATGGCCGACCTGACCTTTGGGATTTTACTCCATCATTACTACGTCCCATGTTCAGAATCTTGCACTAAAGGGTCCTCCAACTATGGGGCAAGCTGAAAGGAGCCAACTCAAATTCAAAGATGCTATGAATACTGATGACAATACAAAGGAAATAACTCAATTTGAGACAATATTCAAACACACTTTGTGCCTTGGTGACATTATGTTGAGTTCAAATGAGTCTTATTCATATTCATCCAGTCGTCTCTGTGAGAAAGTCATTGAGGAAATTGTCAATCCTTGTGCATAATTTCAATGGGTTATTTAATTCTTAAATAAGGAGTGCTGCAAGGGAATTCCACCTAGAGGGCCAAGTTGAAGATACTGAAAGTCAGAAATTGATAAGCAAATGAGGATCTAGCCATAAAAAGAGGGACCCCTTTAGAAATATCCATACCAACTTCAATGCTAATACTACTCAGATATCACTTGCCAATCCTTTTGCTAATACCTCTAAAACTAATATCGGTTGCTTCACAAAAAGAACCCTTCACCCACTTCATATGGCCTTGTCTAAGGCCATGCAAATCCTTATGGCCAAGGGGTATCTGAAACTTGTCAGCCTAAGAACCTTGTTAGACCCTCTTCCAGCAAGCCATGACCACTCTAAATATTGTGCCTTTCACTAGCAAACCGGTCACAATACCGACCAATGTGTCTGCCTTCGTCATGAGATTCAGGATGTTATTGATAATAAAGTCATCACTCCACCCGATAATCCTAACCCCTAAAGGGTTTCTCCCCTGACCACGGTAGCATCAATGCCATCCAAACCTCACCTCTCGCTAACTTTAATCCTAGCCAATATATCATATCCGCCACTGAGCCCAAACCTGTTGTTGTAATTCATAAATCCTTGGATCTCTATTTCATCAAAAGTAAATAGGAAGAAAAGTAGACTGAAAAGTTTTTCAAAGACTTGGAGGACCTATTCGACCTGGATAAAATTAACCTTAGTAATGTTGAAGCAAAATGATAGGATCCCTGCATCATCATCAACAATGGTGGAGCCATGAACTACAAAATCAACTAGGGGCAATTGTTGATTTTCATTTGGAGTAGTCTTCTAAACTAGGGGCAATTGTTGAATACACCTTGGAGGGACTTTTCGAACAAAGGGCAACATGGAAGAGGTTTGAAGAAGATGACACCTTAGATCAATAGATGCTTGTCTCAGATCCTACATATGGGCCTGAAAAATAGAACTCTTTCGTGATTAAGATAATGATAGTACTATTTTGTTAAAATTTGAGCTGTGTCATGATAGTAATTGAGTCGTGTATCGTAGTTAGGTTTTTTTTTTTTTTTTTTTTTTCTTCTCTTCACTTGAGTTTTTGAGTCATTTATCCTTTGTCGAGTCATATTCATATAGTCTGTTTTCCTTGCCATATTAATAAGAAAGAGTTGGTTTTTGATCATTCAATTGTGCCTATAGAAATCCATGTGTGACCTAATGAAAACAAGAAAAAACTTTAATAATTCAATTGAGCAAAAGCATGGTGCAAATTTCCAAATGTGCTAATGAAAATGAAATTCCACTAATAAGCTCGAGTGTTGAGAAGGATGCTATAGCGATCCCGATTTTAACCTGGTCAACTTACGGGGGTCGAACTGCCCGGTCAGCTCACCGAAAGCAAAAATGCAAAATGCATTTGAAATTGCTTACGGGAAAGTGTATTTCACACTCGAGAGGACCATGTTATATCAGTTTGTAAGGGGAGATTTCAGATCACTTTTTCAGTTTTCTCTCTCTCTCTCTAAAACTCTCCAAAATTTCCAGATCTAGAGCTTCTCTCTTTAGAAGTCATCTTCTCTCTTTGATTCCTCCAAATCCGTTGGGAGTTAGACCAAAGTTCTTCATCAAAGTTGTGTAACTTCTCGAGGGATTCGTTGTGTACGGTGGAGATCGAGTTTTAACATCATAAATTTTGGGGTTTCATCTCATTTTTTCTTCAAAACTTGAGGTAAGGATTTTCTTAGAGTCATATATATATATATATATATATATTTGCAAGATCTATATGATTTTTGAAATCATCTTTCGATAGCTTTGAAAATTGATTGTTGATTTAAGAAGTTGAGCGAGCTTGAAAGTGGGTTTGTCTCTTGTTCTTTTAAAATGATATTATGGGTTTTGATCTTCGTTGATTGAGGAAAAGATGATTTTGGAAAGTTTTCTTTCAAAAGATTTGAGTTGTATAGTTTTGTTGAGAAAACCTAGAATTTGGAGATTTTTTTTAGAGACTAAAAATCCATGAATGACATTGTTATATTTATTTTGTGTGACAAAATAAATGGATGTTTAGAAAATTTCTTATTTACATTTATATAAATGATGAATTTCAGGGAATATGAGAATAATTGTTCATTTTGGAAATTATTGTTTAAAACGTTAAAATAGTCTTGAAATGACTAATTGTTGAGGATACTTGAAAAGAGGGAATTGTGTTATTCCTTGGATGATGAATTAGAATAACAGTATTTATATTCATCTTGTGTTATTGGCATATCCATTCATTTGATTACATTAAAATTTGAAAGTTGATTTGAAAACTTGCATTGAGAAAAGAATGTTGAGAAACAAGTTTTCATGGAATGGTTTTGGGGTAAATATGTTGGTAAGTCTTGATAGGTGGTGTAGATGATATTGAATAAGGTGGCCTGAGAGTCCGCAGTGAAAGACCGAAAACCCGCACGGATAGGTGTCGAGCCTTCCGATTAATACCGATAAAAATGACAAATTGGTAGTGCTTGTGTAGTCTACTTGCAGGCACTGACCTAGGGATTACCAGAGTCGTATTTACTGCTCTTGAAATGAATTGTTAAGTTTTGAAGAATTGAAATTGCATGACATCATTGAGCATGACGGTTTTCAAAGATGAAGATGTGATTTTCTTTTAAAAGGGCATAGCATGGCATGTACATTTCATCTCTTAAGACTTGTATAAAATGCATATACTTTGTTAAGGATTTCCTATTGGGCTTTATACTCACCCTATGGGATTTTTGTGCAGGAAAAAATGTAGTGATGCCGCCGAACTAAAGGCGATGAAATGTGTGTTGAGAGTACGAGACTCTCATTTTGCTGTGACTCTGTGTGTAAGCCAAGGGTTGTATGTGTGTAGGTTTGAATAACCATTTTGTGTAACCAGGCTCAAGCCTTGGAAACTTGTAAACCCTTGGGGGTATTTATTATTTTATTTACTTCTTGTTGGATTAATGTATTATTGCATGAAGAACTATTGTATCATGTAATGTAAGTTTGAAGATTTATATTCGGTTTTCCTTGAAAGAGCCATGATTGTTACATTATCATTTGGGCTAGAAATTTTGGGCGTTACAGATGCCCCAAATGGTTTGAACGAATTCTGAATTGTCCTCGCAAGACTACTTGTGAGTTTTCAAACAAAATTCCAGGGAGATTTTTCTGCAAACTTACAAGTATAAATTTAGAATTGTGCATGATACTCTACACTATTTTGGAAGTTCTCCTCATTCGAGTGGTTACTTTAGCAAACACAAGTTATCCGACACTCACAAGGATAGATTTCCTCTCCGTGGCATTTTCAACTTTATTTCATGTTAAAAAAGAAAAGAAAAATGAAAGAAAAATAATAATAAGTAGGAGAGAAAAAATAAAAGTTCACCATCAAGCTAGGAGCAACCATGGAATGAAATCAAGTCAATTGTGAGAAATGAGAGTTTTTCTGTTAGCATTTGAAGGAGCTGATGTGAAGCATCGTTACGATATGGAGAAATGAAGATGACCAGCCATTCAGAAAGCCTTCTTGTTCTGATGCACAATTCGAGAATGCACTAAGCTCAAACCAAGGCAAGACATGTTAAATTCCTAGGGTCAAGACAATTGTTAATCACATTCATTGAAATTGTTGTAACACTGCCCTTGAGAGGCTTGTTAGGCTGAAAACCTGAAAGGGTGACCCAGACAAAACTTAAGGCAAAAAAAGAAAAAGAAAAATGAAAGAATAAGAGCTCGCAAGGCCGAAAACTCCAAAAGGGCGACTTTCACAAAAGTTAGAGCCAAAAAGAAGAGTGTCAATACCTGATTGAACTCTAAATTGGAACTTTACCTAGCCTGATTCTTATCTTAAGATACATAGGCAACCTCTCATTGAGGTTCGCCTTCATGTCCTTACTCGATTCACATCCTTAGTTTCGCAATCATTCATGAGTTACAATCACCATCGTGCATAACATATTTTGTGTGGGATAAGAACGAACCAGTTTCGATCAATAGGTGGAACAATTTTAGCAATTGAACTTATCAATGAAATTTCTAACTTGAGCCTAAAGAAATGAAACTTGATTTTTGCAAAATTGAATTTCAAAAGCAATTCTTGAATAATAAGGAAGCATAAGGAAAACAAGGGGCACAATGAATGATCATTCATTGAGTTTTGTATCTTTTCTTTGTCATTTGGTTTAATTGCTAGTTGTATCTTGTCTCGTGTTGTGGGTATGTTGTCTTGTTGACTTGTCTCATGGGTGGGTCACTTTATTGCTTCAGGTCATAGGGGTAGACACCCCATTTTTGACTGCCCACAAGGCTCAAGCGCTTTGCCCGGTACACTCGATGATGAAAGTGGTGTTGTGCGTGGTTCAAGGTCTCAACGAAAGGGCCTTGTTTAAGTTCCGAAACAATCCCAAACCTCCTATATTCGCACTGATTATATCCAAGAAATCCATTTTTACACATTGTGCCACCTTGTACTGAGTTTGAAGTAGAAAAAACAGGGAATCCCATTGAGGCCCGGCCGTGCTTCATAAAAGCCCGGCTATGGCTATTGATGGCCAGCCGTGCCTTAGTAGTGAGAAACACTGTTCTGGGTGGGAGCTCGCTGGCTGTCCATTTTTGAAGATATTTATGACCCCTCTTGCTCAAATTCTATAAAAACGAAGTTGTATCTCTGTTTTGAGGGTTGAAGAATTTCTAGAAAGCCTATACACCTTCTGGAGAGCTCCTTCTTCTTTTGCAAGCAACCTTTGAGCAAGCTTACCACCTTGAACCTATATCCATGCACTATATACACCTTCACACCTTAGCCTAGAAACCTTGGTTGAGCCTTGAGCATCACAATTCAAGCTTAAGAGTGTGTTTGGACTTAGTTTGATTCATAAACACAGAGCTACCTTTGTCAAGAGGTATAAGCTTGCTATTTCCTCTTTTGCTTTCATTTCTATCATTTACTATATAGCTCTTGTAGTTTTGTGTTGTTTTAATCTCCTTTCAAGTGTCTAAGCTTGGGTTTGGAGAGCTACCAAAAGGGTAGAGAGAGTTAGCACTCTTTTTTACACCTTCAACTACAGTTCAAACCCTTGCTTCTACACTCTTTTTCTTTGCTTTCTAAATTGATTTTTAGAGTTAAAAAGAGGCTAAAAGTCATGCTTTGACATTCAAAAGTTGAGGGATTAGCCACCCCTCCTTGTTCTTACTTGCTAGCTTTGTTTTTTGCCTTTGTTTTTTAGCTTTTTAGGCTCTTTTCATGCACTTTGAGCCACTGCTTTTTACCTATTAGAGGCTATTTTAGAGCTGTCCTAGGTTGTTTAGTTTGTTCATGCTTTGATTAGTTTGCTTTTTGTCTCATAAGTTTGCATACATAGCTTGTTGAATATTGTTCTTGGCCTTTCTTTGTCTAATTTCCATGTTTAAGAACCTCATTTTAATAATCAACTTGCCATTCATTTCTTTCATTTGAGAGTTGTATCAATCGGTTGACGGTTATTTAAAACATGAACTAGAGATATATGCTTAATGGCTTAATCTCTATGGAGGTTCATTGTCAATGGCGTAGTCTCTTTTTCATGTTGAGAATCACTTCTCGTTTGACATATTTCTCACTTACTGGACGTAATCTTTAGTGGATACAACAATCATCTTGGACTTAATGGACTAAAAAATGGCAAAGACAAATGAATTTGGCTTAAAATGAACCAATCCACATAAAGAAAATGAGTTATATTGCTTGGACTCGGCCGGATGTTATGCCGAATCTATTGTGTCAAGGGTTTCCTTACATCAATTCATGATGTTTTGATGAACCTTGAAGCGTCTCTACCTCCCTCTTTGAGTTCACTCTATGATAGGAGGGAGGGGTGGTTGTTGCTCATTGCATTTATCGATCTTTTTCCAAATTAAGTCCGAAATCATCAAGCAATCAACTTGCTCATGGATGATTTTGGAAACGCTTCCAACATTCTCTTGAGGCTTTCCCATGACAGAGAAGTGTGAGAGGGACAAACAGAGTTCAGAATAACACTGTCTGCACTATTTTCACTTTAGAGCACAAAACAGGGTTTTTCATGAAATTAAGGCATGACCGGTCCTTTTGGGGCCCGGCCGGGCCTCATTGTGGCATGGCCAGCCATCAATGTTTGGTCAACAATATGTTTTGTAGAAAACAGAGGGCAGTAGCTGAAGGTGAAACAAAACATGTCTAGGAGAATAGAGGAGTTCTTGGACATTGTGCATGTAACCCTTGTGCATTCTTGCTTACATCGTTATTGTAAATTAATGCTCTAATTATTAGTGTTGTAATTATTATCATTGTTTATTTGTAATTGTTATGGCTAATTAACTAAGATAGCTAGCTTATTTCTCATTATTATCCTTGTTGTAATAGAGTAGTTCATTCATTCGGTTTTGTAATAATTAGTTTAATTCGGACTTTCAGACTTTGATTTGGACCCTTTTGCACGAGGGCTAACATGTAATAAGTTGCATGTCTTCCAACTCCACGTCTTTCTCCCTTTTACTTATTTGCTTATGATGGTTAGTATAGAACATCATTTTTGAAATTAGCATTCTTATGCTTTGCATACATTGTCTTGCATGCATGCAAGGTTCGACTCATCATGCTAACCTAATATCAATGTTCAAATTCATTGCTTGAATACGTGCTTTATCGCATGTCTTGAATGAAATCATATGCCATGCTCATAGCCGAGCCTACAAATTACATAATGTATGCATTGCATTAGTGATATTGCATTAATTAGGAGCATGCATATTTTCTAATTATTTTACTTTGTTTTGGCTCGGAGTACTAGGTGAGCAATTTTGAGTTTTAGCATCTTGCATCGAATGTTTATGTTGTCATGCCAAGCATATTTCCATAAGGCTAATTGCTTAAGTGATAAACTGTTTGAATGTCTGTGGATGAAGGCTAGTTGCTTGAATTGGGATAGTTTGATTAATGTCCATTTAAGCCTACTTTTTCACATGGCACATTCGCAAACTCTTTTAAAAAACAAACATGAAATCAAATGTTCTAATTTTTGCAAATTAGTCTATACTCGTGTGCGCATCACATAGTAAACTAGCCTGATGAATCAGAACAAGAGCATATAATGTAAATAAGAATTACATCATGATTAGTAGAGGCCGATCTTTGATCAAGCGAGTGGGGTGCTCAATTTATGACCTTCCCCTCTCGTACCTAAGTTCCCGAGCCGAGACACTTTGGTCATGATGGATAAGTGGCCTTTGGCACGAGCCTCGGGTTCCTTAAATTTCCCAAAAATATTTAGGTGGTGACTCTGAAATCTGGCAAAGCAGTTCATTTTTGGCATTTGATTCAAGCATCAATTTTCCAAAAAAATTGCTGGATTTGGACTTTTTTGTGTTTTCGCTGCTTCACATTGCACTTTGTGAAATCAGATTCAGAACCACGGGAGTCTGAACTATGGGGCTAGTCGTATCTGAAAGGAGCATAAAAAGCAAGCCACAATTGGCATATTGGTATCTTATTGCTTGGTATCGTGGGTGCGTCATCCTGCTATTTCGCATCATGGGTATGTCTTGGTTGGCATTCTGTTCCATTGCTTACATCAAACTGCACTTAGTTTCAACCATAAGAAGAAGATTAACATTGCTAGTCACCTTAATTGGAGAATCCTTCATCAGGAAGATTACATGACTTGTCAGCTCTTGTAGTGCCAAGCTTTTGCAAAATTCTTGCCAACACCACATGCTTTTGGAAACTATTCATTCAATACATTGTAAAACCCCAAAATGTAGGTATCTGTGTAAAAGAAAAGAGAGATAAAAGAAAAGAGAGGTGAAACAAGTGAAAATTGAGGAATGTGCATCAATCAGAGAGCAAAAGTGAAGCCAGATAATGCAAAAGCACACATTACGGACCATTTAGATGATCGCCACTGAGAAAGAGTTATTTCGACAAATACAACCATTTTGAAAGATGGAGCAGAACAACAGCCGGCACACTAGAGGGCTATCAATTTTGAAGAATGCTAGAAACAATTTTGTGCAGTTTGAGGTCTGTCGAGTTGTTTTTCTTTGTAGAAGCCATTTTCCATTGTCAAGTCTAGCCTTGGCATGTTTGTCAGTGTTATTTTATTAGCATGTGTACGACTCAAAGTTTGATACAATGGCATGGTTAACATTTCAAAAGTTCAAAATAAGTCCTTATGTGAAATTCATAGACAAGTTGAAAGCATCCATACAAGGGGCACCAAGTTTATGATCATTGGAAATCCATCATTACTCTAAAAATTAGATGAGTTCTTGACACTTGAGTGCTTAACAGAAACATGGGTTTTGATTGGCTAGTAGCCATAGTAGTGTGTCCTTCATTATCAATCTGTGAAGTGCTAGTTCCCACCACATGAGCTTGTAAAATGTGGAACATTGTGAACAGTATGGAACAAGTATTGAACACTATGGGCATGAACATCTCTGAATGAGCTATCCACTAAGCCAGGGGCATAGCCATACCTTCCCCTAATGTGTTAAAGCCATTTGACAAAACACTTTTCCCTAATTTTAGCAAGCTCACTCCTATGATAATTCTAATATGATTAGGCTTTTGAAAATTTACTAGAATGATGCTAAGATTCTTTCCCTTATCTGCTTGATTTCATTTGGACTTTGACTGGCAAGATTGTAGTAATTCTCTCTGCTTTATTATAATTCTCTCGCATTGTAGCATGTATTTGGTAACTGCTTTTATAGCTATTTGCATTATAGTCAATCCAATAATTTTGTGTGACACAAAACAAACTTCTTATTAATTTTATATGTCGTAGAACTTATTTGATTTTTAATATGTCAAAGAACATATCTGGTTATTAACCTTGTGTCGTAGAAATATCTAGTTGTTAATATATCATAGAACATTTAACCTTGTGTGTCATAGAATACATTTGGTTGTAACCTTGTATATCGTCGAACATAGTTGGTTGTCAATATGTCGCAGAACATATAACCTTGTGTGTCATAGAATACATCTGATTATTGACCTTGTATGTTGTAGAACATATCTAGAATCTCATGTTGTAGCACATATTGGAATGTCGTAGTACATACTGAAATGTCATAGCATATGCCTTATGTCATAGCACATACTGCAATGTCGTAGCACATATTGGAATATCGTGGTACATATCGTATGTCGTAGAACATATCTGCCCATGTCGTAGCACATATTGGAATGGCATAGTACATGCTGAAATGTCATAGCACATACTGGAATGTCGTAGTACATATTGGATTGTCGTAGTACATATCGCATATCGTAGAACATATCTGCTCATGTCGCAACACATATTTAGATATCTCATGTCATAGCACATATTTGAAAATTGATGTCGTAGTACATATTGCATGTCATAGCACATATTTGGTAACCTCCTATCATAGAGCATGTTTAGCAATTGGTGCATATCCCATGTCGTGGTAAATATTTGGTAAGTGATAAATCTCCTAAATCATTGCATGTTGTAATACATATTTTTCTAAATATTGCATATCTCTTGTCATAGTACGTCTTTGGTAAAGTTTTGATCATTCTTATTGCATGGAACTGGAATGATTTGGCATCATAATTCAACATATTTCTCACACTATAGTGCATATTATTGTTTTCAGTTTGTTTCTTTGTGTATTCATAGAATAGACACACATAGAGAACTTAGAAAAGGGTTGGACTAAAATCATTTCGGCATGACAATGTGAGTATGGCAGGTATTGTCTCCTCTTGTTTTTTACTATTGCACGCTTGGCGAATGTTTGATTACTTGTCGCACACACTCACTTACAAATGAACTATTGCACAATCTCCATTGAACTACATTGATCTGATTTCTTGCATCAAGGATATGTAGACAACCTTTAGGTTTGATTACTTACATGAATCTGTCACTACCTTAAGTCTTATGGCCTTGACAAATGGATTGGTTTTGGAGCTTAGACATTCACTCTCGTCATGTATGAGTAGTCGAGTTCTATCAAACAAGGACAACTGCAGACACCCCATTTGACTGACCATTAAGATTTTGGCACTTGAAATGCTTCCTGATGATAAAAGGTATCATAATTTCAACCTTCGAGATGCTTGAAGTTGTTAGAGTTGCTGTATTACCATTTTTGTACGAAAAACTATTTTTTTACCAAAATTACCGTTTGTTGGTTCATATTAAGGGCATATTTTCACCTATAAAGATTTGGATTTGGAAATTTTTATTTGAAACAAAATTATAGCCCTTTTAATTTGCTTTCCAACTTTGCTTGATTCGCTTTAATTTGATGTCGAATAAGTAAGATATGCCCAAAATACAAAAAGCTGTCAAGGATGTGCATCCACACATATCTTGTGCATGCGCACATCCTTGTGAAGTCAGCAGCACATGCATTTTCTCCTTGTGCGTGCACACATCCCTTCGATACACCCAGATTTTTGGGAGCCGCCTCCAGTTAGAAATGGGGAACCTTAAGGTGATCATTCTTGACCCCTCCAAGCCTCTATTTGCCTATAAATACACCTCCTTATCCTCTCATTTGAAAAAATGAACACTCAGAGTCATTGAAGAGCTTTTTAGTGAGTTTGAGAGCGAAACCTTATCACCTAAGCCTCAAAACCAAGATTCTTAACCCTAATACAACAACTTTACCATCCTAAAGTAATCTAGGGTTGAAAAAGGAACACTCATAGTCTTCGTAAAGCTTAAGGGAAGCATTCAAGCACGTTTTACTTGCTTTTTGGTTGCTCTTCGGTTTGATATTCAAACCAGCAAGTAAGTACATTATTTATTTCAATTTCAGAAAAATTTTAATCATTTTTTTGTTATTAAATCATTGTTAGGATGTTAGTTTAACATGAAGCATCATATAGGTTAGTTTACATGCATGTTTTTAACTGTATTTCGCATGTTTTGTTTAGTTTATCAAAATAACATGCTTAGGCTAGATTAATCATGTAATATTCATGCATATAGCCCAGTTTGATCATCATCTGGTTTCAGCATATTTTACTTCTTTTACTTATTATATTTTGCGCATATTCATTATTTAGTAGCCTCAATCAGGCCTAGGTTCATATTTTGTATGTTTAGTTGCATGTTGTCATGTTTATTTTATGTATGCATGTAAGACGCTGAAAGTGGGCATCCAGGTAAGTCCTCCTAATTTCTCTATCATATGCATGTTCCTGTTGCATTGTCCTCATATAATCCAAGTTAAATGTCTTCTATACAGAAATGCTTGTTTTGATTGATTTTTACGAGTATTGTTTATTTTAGTTTATGTTTAAGGCCATGGATTGCCAAAAATTCACTTTTAATGAAAAATTAGTTTTTATGAAATATATGGCTTTATTAATTCAATCTAAAATAAATGATACTCATTTTTATTCAAATCAAATAGTCTAAGTTAGTTAAGGTTTTAGGTCTAAAAATGAATTTATGTGATTAATTAACCACTAAAATCATAAAATAGAAAGTGAGTAGAGGCCAATTTTTAGATTGGGCAAAAGGGGTGCTTCCATATAAATGGCCTTCCGCTTTTGTACCGAAGCTCCCGAACCCAAAATTTTCTTGGTTATGATAGATTAGGCCTTAACTTAGTTTTCATCGTTAAAGGTTTCTTGATTCCCCTTTAAAAATTAAATGGCAACTCTTTATTTGTCAATGCAAGTTAGAGCGGGAAGTAATGCCTCGAAAAAGGCATGGAGCCCATATCATCGATGTTTGCTTAGGATAGAGTGGTGGCAGCGTAGAAGAGAGGCATAAGGGTTGGGTCAGGCTACTGTGACGAGTGTGGTGAATGAGGGGCTTAGGGTAACTGTAAGGGACTAGGGCAGTGGGAAGGAGGTGATTGAAGGAGAAAGGGGAAGGTTGGGGAAGGGGTTGCAGTGGCAGAGGGAGTGATAGGGCTAGTTCATGATGGTGGTGGCCGGCGGAGTTGTAGAGATGCAGAGAGAAGAGAGGGTGAGTTTGGGTAAGAGAGGAGAATAGAAAGGGTTAGTTTTGATCTATAAATCAAAATTTGGGGCCAAAATGTAATTTTTTTTAACTTTTTCCGTTTAAATGTGATGGTAGAGGGAAAATTGATCTCAATTTAAATAGGTTAGGGGGTAAATTGATAATATCAAAAGTTTGGGTGTGAAATCGATCAAAGGGGTATAGTTTGAGAGGGCAAATGAATTTTTCTCAAATTTTTATCCACTCAGTTCTGAAATTACTATTAATCGATTAATTCTATTGCAATTAATTTGGAGAATAAGCTAATTACAATTGCGCGCGCACACACACATGGAATAGCCAAGGAATTTTCAACTCAATTAATTTCTTCAGGATCGACTTGAGTTCATTTGAGACATATAAAGAGAAGATAGTTAACTTATGAACATAAACGGGATACGTATAAGGTAGTATCTATCATAAATAATAAATTATCTATGTATATATATATATATAAAACGGTCCAGTTCGGTTTCAAATCAAAACCATAATGATAGACCAGGGACCAAACATAAAATGCAATTTGGTTGTTTTAAAAATTAGAACCGAGTCATGCTTTGAAAAAATTAAATCAAACCATATGATTTAATCTGAATTGAAAAGGTTTGTAATTTTTTTTTCCTTAGCCTTACAAATAAGCAATTCTCAAACACCTTGCTAATAAAAAATAGAATAAAAAACTACTAAGAAATCTAAAAAACTAAAACTAAATAACCCAAACCACCTCCTAATTAATTAAAAAAACAAGAAGCCTAATCTTCATAATAGGTTTCACGAAAATTCTACACTTTTTAGTAAGGGTGAGTAGCGGATATTTCGATCTGTCTAAATTGATTGAACCAAACCGATCCGTCGCATTTTGGACGGATGCGTAATGACGAGCGGACGGTTGCAGATTGATTTTTTCCAATCCGCCTAATTTTGGACGGATGGTGGATTTGGGGTTCTTTTGGTCGCAACTGAACCGCCAAACTGCGAGTACCCCTAATAATTTGTAGGACTTTGTGTTTTCAATTTATTTAAATATTATGTTTGTATTTTCAATTGAAAAAGAGCTTAGATATTCTGTTATGTTTTCAATTTGTTTTTAATTTGGAAATCCTTTTATCAAATGACAAGCATTGATATTTGATATTTTTGTGTGAAAAATATAAGGCTTAATTTTGTCATTTTCAAAAAAAATCAAATTAAATAGTTTTTGAAAAAAAAAGAGAAAAAGCAATGAAATAGTTTTGATAATGCATGATTTTCTTATATGTATTTATTAATGGTATTTGACAATTTACTTGATAATCTTTTGGTTATCTTGAGTTGGATTATTATCCCAAAAAAAAAAATTGTTGATAAATTGTTGTATTATGTTCAAAATTTGTAAAAGTTTAAACTGCGAAACTGATTCGTATCCATCCGCCAATCTGCCAATCCGCATCTGTCAATTTGATGGATAGATGCAGATTGATTTTTTCCAATCCACCTATTCGGCAGACAAATGGCGGATTAGAGGTTCCCTAACCGCAACCAAACCACGAACACCCCTACTTTTCAGGAGTGCATATCATATGCAATTTACCTCAAAAATATATAATTTTATTACAAAATTTCTTAACATCAATCATAAAATGTATAATTTTGTCACAAATTAAAATAATAAAATATTTAAAATTTTGTAGTTAATATTGTAAAAGTTTATACTTAGGTTACACTTTTTATTTATTTATTTATTTACTTTTATGTCAACTTGTGACGAAATTACGTATTTTATGATTGATATTATAAAATTTTATAATAAAATTACACATTTTATACTAAAATAAATATAATATGTACTCCTTTAAAGATGCACATTATAGCAGTTCCCTTAAATTCACACAACAAAACTTTAGTGGGGCAATTCAACCAAAAATTACAATTTATATTAGGGTTTTTTACTGGCCGGTCCTACCTTTTACACTTATTCCCCTCTTAGTCCTGAGTTTTGCTCTTGTGCACCAACAGGTCCTAAGCCTTTTTTTTTATACCGTTTTACCCCTCCCCTGTTTTGGCGCGTTTCTGTTTGGATTTTCCATCAAAATATTGTGTTTGTGATTTGGATTTCTGTGGAACTTCACGATTTGCTACTGTATTATTATGGAGCTTCGTGATTTCTGATTTTGCGTTTGGTGTATCTTCGCGATTTGTGATTTGCGATTGCGTGCTTGGTGATTCTTCCTATTGCGATTTCGCGTTTGGTGTATAGTTACATTTTCTGATTTGCGATGTTGTGGAGTTAGGTCGACTGGTATGTTTGATTTTGATTTCAATTTCAATGTTTTGGTTCTTTTTAGTTTGAGTTGGTGATTTTGATTTTATGGTGATATTGTTGTTACTCTGTTGTTTCTGTTGTGATTGAATTTGTGTTTTGATCATGATATTGAAAGTTTTGAGATATGTATATGTTGATTGAATTTTAGATTTTTATTTTTTTTTGGTTACGAAATTGTGTTGATTGAACACAGGTGTTGGTTTGTTATTTTATACAGTGATAATTTTATCACTGTGTATTTTGGGGGTGTTATTGGATTAACTTTTTCAACAGTGATAAATTTATGAGTGAGTATGGGAATAGGAGATGAAAAGGTTGCATAATGTAATGTAAGATTCAAATCGAGTTACCATGTCTAATAAGTGTAAGCCTTATTCACTGTTCTTAGTCTTTGGTGGTGTTAACTGTTAAAGTTATCAGTGTTGGTTTTTGGATGTGTTTGAGTTGGTTGATAATTTTATCAATGTATTTGATTTTGTTTTAGGGTGTTTGAGTTGTTTGCTAAAATATAATTGTTGTCTGTTGCAGGATTTATAGTGATGGAGAATTGTTTGTTTCTTATGTGCAAGTTTAGAGGTGTGACATTGGTTATCAAGTATAATGATGGATTTAATTTCAAGGATTTAGTATATAAATTGTGTGCAAAGTGGAGTGAGTTAGTTGGTAGTTCTTTGAATATATCCTATTCAATGCCTGGACATTCTTGTTGTGGTCTACAAAGTGAAGAGGATTTGGAGGTTATGGTTGAAAGGAGTAGGACAAAGGTTTGCTCAAGGAGTTGTTGAATTTCGAGATGCGTTGTCAAAGTATTCTATTCATTCCGGTTTTAATTTTGATTTTGTTAAAAATGATAAGGATCGTGTCACTGTTCATTGTAAGAGAAGGGCTGATTTGGGATGTTTATGGAGCGTGCATGCTAGAGTGGAAAATTATAGTAAAGCTTTTGTTATTAAACAATTTGATGATGTTCATACTTGTGGATCTTCTTTTCGTACAATTAAACATGGTAGGATGACTTCAAGTATGATTGGGGGGCTAATTTCAAGTGACATTCATAATAAGGCTTTGACATTGGTTAGTGAGGTGGTTTGTGATTTCAAGGACTATTATGGAACATAAGTTTCTTATCGGCGAGCTTGGATGGGTGTTGAAAAAGCAAGGGGTCTTGTTTTTGGTAACTATTCATCATCATTTGACGATCTTCGTTGGTATGTTGATGCCGCTAATGCTTGCAATCCGGGGAGTGTTTTTTATATGGAATTTGATATTGATAGTAAAGGAAGACATTTCAAATGCTTGTTTTTCGCTTTTGAGGCATATATTCATGGTTTCAAGTATTGTAGGCCTGTGTTGATGCTTGATGGAACTTTCTTGAAAGGAAGACACAAAGGTTGTTTATTGGCTGCTATGGCAAAAGATGGTAACCAAGGTATATTTTGTGTCTATCTGTTATTATTATTGAAACAGTGATAATTCTATCATTTTTGTTACTGGTGAGTGCTAATTATTGAGTATGGTCAATCTATTAGTGATAAATTTATGCTGTATACTTTTGTTAAATTTTTATATTTATACAATGATAAATTTATCTATGGCTGGTGCTATATGTTATATACTTTGTGTTTTGATTTTCTTTTTGTAATTTTTTTATTTGTTATTGATAACGTGTATATATATTTTGTTTGTAGGCTTATAGCCGTTATGTTTTGCTATTGTTGATAGTGAAAGTTATAACAATTCGCATTGATTCTTGTCAAAGTTATTAGGTATTTTGACTCCGGAGAGGGATATTGCGTTTGTTACTGATCAACATGGAGGTTTGCTGAAAGCTTTAGCTGAGGTCTTTCTGTTTTCTTCTCATTCTTTTTGTCTAATGCATTTGAAGACAAACTTGAAGACTTATTTGTCAGTGAAGAGTCATGAATCTAAAGAGTATTTGCTTACTCTTTTTAGTAAATGTGCATATACTCCTACTATTGAGTTGTTTAATGAGCTATTTGAAGAATTTAAGGGTCGTTGTAGTCGTAGTGTTGAGAAGTTTCTTGAGGATTTGCCTAATGAGTGTTGGTGTAACGCTTATTTTCAAGGCAAGAGGTATGGTGAAATGTGCACAAATGCTGCGAAATCTTTTAATTCATGGATTAGGGATGAACGCCATTTGTTTTCAACTAGTCTTGTTGATGCCATACGGGTGAAACTAATGGAGCAATTTTCAAGGAGAGAAGTTGGGAATAAGTGGAATCGTATTGTTTGTCCTTTTACAGAGAAAAAGTTGGAAGAAGCTTTTAATGATACAAAAGCATGGATAGTTAAGAAATGTAGCGATGACATTTATGAAATCCAATTGGATCATTCAGT
>JAPPVO010000002.1:169974697-170044271 GCA_030407325.1 Camellia japonica | reverse complement strand
CCTAAAGAAAGCCTGCTTAGCATTGGTATGGGCTACCAGGAAGTTGAGACATTACTTGTTAGCTCATTTTGTAATTCTGGTTTCGAGATTAGATCCCATCATAGACTTGGAGAAAGAGTAGTGCATGACAGTTGGATCACACAGACCGACCTCCTTTTTGGGCTCGGTCGTGCCTTATTGGGGCCCGGCCCTGTCTATTTGGATTCGGCCGGGTTGAAATCTTGGCCCGGACAGAACAGTTACAGAAAAGGATTGGTTTTTGCCTTGGTTCACTATGGTTGTGTATTGAGTCTAGCCTTGGTCCCAACAAGTGTTTTTTAGTGTTTTTAGGTTGTTTTTATGTCTTTTTTCTATTATCGAGTTGTATTTTGCATTTTTTCCAGTTGTAGGTTATTATGTGATTCAAGAATGAATTCAAAGCAAGCATTCACAATTTTAAATACTGTAAAGTGTTGTTGTACAAGGGTTATGCCATTCATTGCATGCAATGCAAGAGAAACCATTCAAAATCTTTCTTTTTTCATAAGCTGGTGGGTCCAACCCCGATCATTATTTTACAAAAATAAAAGAAAAGTCTTCAAAAACAAAACAAAGGGTCCATTTGAAGCTACATAGTTTCTAACTACAAATCAAAAGAGAGAAAAGTGAAAAAAACTAACCCATCATGGCCCTCTTCATCCTCTGCCATGGAGGAGGTGCGTTACTGTCATCACTAGCACTGCTGGACTGGATGTCAACCTCATCCCCCTCATCTTCAGGGGTTGTGTGCTCATCAAAGGTATCCTCCGAAGGTGAGCACCATCTCACTCTACCTTTCATCCGATCAACCCATCCTCTATCTCTCATCGTAGCCTGTCTCCCTCTCATTCTCCCAACTGGAGGAGGTCTTGCAGGTGCAGCTGGTGTCGACTCAAGTTGAAAAGAGTACACATATCAGAATAGATTTAATAGCATGGTAAGCAAGATTGCAACAACAGTAGACTATGGATAAAGTGTAACTCGATCCCGTAAGTGACCAGAGTAGTCTGTCCCCTTCGCACCATGAGAAGTAGTCAATCAACCGTCCGAAGGAGGTCATCAGTATACCCCACAGGCACCTACAAAAGAGAGAGTACTTGAGAATATAGAACAAAGTAGTAAAGAACAGTGGGCAGAAATATAAAGGAAGTATATACCTGCTCAACGCCGGGAGCAACCACCAACATGTGATCTCTCTCCTCAATGTGCTTAAGAGGGATCTACTCAATCACCCCGTTTGGTTGCATGTATACAACCTCAGTCGGAATTGCAAGAAGTCCAAGAATGGGAGCTGCAGTGGGAACACCTCTGGCAGCGGCGATAGTAGCCTTAGGGAGTGCATGGACCACACCCCTGGTAAGAGAAGCTATCACCTAGGTCTGTAGGAATGAGATGAAGTCACCGACTCAGTGGTACTGGTCACCATTCTCTCATTGCATAAGGTGATCAATCAGGGGCCCGTTACGGAGATCATCAGCGATCCTCATACCTGAATAAAGGGGATGTGGAACATCATGATCGGCTCGGCCCTAAGTCTAATGAATGAATGGCTCCCCCAAATGGTACACTCTGCCAAAGAGACCCTCGAACAAGATCCGCATGGAGGAAGCCTCCCATGTAGCAACATAGGTCATCCTCAATTCCTGAGGAATTCCTGCCCAGGGGTGCTAGTCAATTTACCAGTAGAAGATACAAGGAAAATATTAGATATCAAGGGTTGAACAATATGGAAATAGTGAAAATAGTAAAAGATAAAGACTAGTATCGGGTTCTGTTACCCTCTTCGCGATGATGGTGTCAAAGAAGCGGTAGAAGTAAGGAAAGTCACGATCTACGTGTCGTCGCCACTGCTCAAACCGACAGTTATAGTACTGAGAGTGGGGCACAGATAACTCGATCGGCCACACTAGGACTGGGGCAAGGGAAGTGAAGTATGTATAAACCCACAGCTGTAAAAGGAAAACTAGTTGAGGAACCAAGTGAACAAATGAAGCAAATATAAATGGTAAATGCAAAGCAAAACAGAAAAAGAAGTGTGAGGTGTACCTCCTAAACTCTCCAGTAACCGCCAAGTGAATCCACCTTCTGGCAGGATACGAAACTCATGTAGAAGTACAGGGTGGCCAGGCTGGCGCCACCCCAGACGTACTCCACCACCTGTAGTAGATGCACCAGTGCGCCCAAGATGATAGCCCCACAGTATTTTCCTTGTTCACAAACAGGGTAGTACCGAGGAGATACATGAGGAATCTACGGGTATACTGAGCAACCTTCTCTGGAGTAGCTGGCTGAAGGCCAGAGAAGTGGTCCAAAAACCAGGTATAACGTACCATCCTGTGGCCAACAGTATCTAGGATCGCCCCGAGAAGATGAAGCTGTGCAGCTCTCCACTATGTCATGTTAGGATCAAATGGGATCGGGTTGCCAACCCCTACCCTGTAAGCCTGTGAACATTGAAAAGTCGTATGGGGTCAGAGTCAGCTCCCTGATCGATGTGAAGTGGAAGGAGTTTTTTGTGTCCCACCATCTCTCCACTATGGCCTCGTATAGCAGTGGCTCGGCCCTTATCTGTATGAGTCCTGAGTAGAAGGGACCAAAGTCGGCGGCATCAACTAGTGTGCAAACTTCTGGAGGGAGCCTCTCATACCAATACCGAGGGCCAGAAACCATCCCGTAGCTACCTATCCTCCTGGCTATCACTTGTAGTGGAGGAATGTTGTTAGTATTTGCATGAAAGGACAATAAAGGACTTGTGTAAATATGTTCAAAACAAAGAGAAATGGTTTCTTACTGTGGAGGCATCGTCAGAAAAGTGCTTCGCAAGCTCTCGCAACAAGACATCCTCATCAATCCCAAGAATGAGGCCCTCAAATGTCAGAATACCACCCGGGGTTAAGGCGTGTGCGCATGGATGGTAGGTGGTCACATCGAATGTTCTATTAGCCAAAGGAAGCAACTCAGGCCCAGGTATAGGAGGGAGAATGTCCTCAGCCTCCATGTCCTCACCGAGTACAACTCCAATATTCGCGGCAGGGTCCGAAATGGGAACTTCATCACTAGCCATAGAGGGAAAAGGAGAAAAAATGAAGAAAAGTGTGTAGGTGAGTGAGTGAGAGGGGAAAAACCCCAAATATAAACCCTAGGAGAGAGAAAATAAAGAGAGAAGGGGAAAAACAAGAGAGAGTGGGTAAAACCCGGGGAAACAAGCGAGAAACCAAGGAAAACAAAGAGAAATCCCAAAACTCAACCAAAACCAATTCTAATCGGTTCAAAATGTAGAGGGATGAAAGGGTTTTCAAGGAAAAATTTGCAAGGGTTGATGGGTATTACGAAGAGAGGGAAAATCTAGAGAGAGGGGGGAGGGTTTTCGAGTGGAGAAGTGTGCGGAATAGGAAGGCTAAGTGTGTTTTAAGCAACCATGGGTTGCGATTTTACCGCACTGCCTCTAGCCATTGTCGTGACCTAGCCAGCTCTATTGGAGCTCAGCCATGCTCTATTAAGACCCAGCCGACCCCACATGTAACCCGTTTTATTTGTTTTGTTACTTCACTGAACAGGCAACCTTGTTTTAAATCTGGGTAGAACAGAAAAAAAAAAAAAAAAAAAACAGAACAGGAAAAAAACAGAACAGAAAGAGAAAAAAAGAACAGAAAGAGGAAGCAAAAATAAAAACAGAAAAAAGTAGGAAAGGAGAAGGCAAGAAGAAGGAGAAAAAAAAAAGAGAATAGGAAAAGAGAATAAAAGAACAGAAAGAGCGGGAAAAGAAAAAAAATAATGTAGGAAAGAGAAGAAAAAAAGTGTTTGTTTGCTTCGTAATTTGTTCCAGATTTCGCGCATTACGAAAACATAATCCAAAATTGCATTTATTTCTTTTATTGTTTTTTTGAGGCATGTTAAATTCAAATTAGGCCCAATTTTAAGAGAAAATTGGCAGGATTGATTTCATATTATTAATTCGAGCATCATTTTGATTTGTGCATCATCTTGGTTTATCTAACTTGTGATCAACTCTCCATACCCTGAATTAGGTTATCTTCGTAAGCTTCATTTTCCGAGGCATTTTCAGAAGTAAGTTCCTGGGATGGGATAATCTCGTTGTATCGAGTTCCGAAAACTCGTTTACCCTTTCGCTAATTCGAGGGGTTTTTGAACCTCGAACCATTTTGCCTCCTTTTGTGTGAGACGCGTTAGGTAGTTGATTTCCTTCAGTTAAAAACATTAGGTGCGCCTGGTGTTCACACCATCTTCCCTCATTTCGCGTGAGATGTGTTAGGTTGTTTTCTTTTGGTTAAAAACATCAGGTGCGCCTGGTGTTCACAACATCTTTCCTCCTTTCGTGTGAAACGCATTAGGTTGTTGATTTCCTTCGGTTAAAAACATCAGGTGCGCCTGGTCTTTACACCATCTTTCCTCTTTTCACGTGAGATGCGTTAAGCAGTTGATTTCCTTTGGTTAAAAACATCAAGGGCGCCTGGTGTTCACACCATCTTTCCTCCTTTTGCATTAGACGCCTTAGGCTGTTGATTTCATTTGATTAAAAACATCAGGTGCACCTGGTGTTCACACCATCTTTCCTCCTTTCGCGTGAGACGCGTTAGGCAATTGATTTCCTTCGGTTAAAAACATTAGGTGCGCCTAGTGTTCACACCATCTTTTCTTCTTTCGCATGAGATGCATTAGGTTGTTGATTTCCACAGTTAAAAACATCAGGTGCGCCTGGTGTTTACACCATCTTTCCTCCTTTCGCATGTGATGCGGTAGGCAGTCGTTTTACTCAGTTAAAAACCTCAAGTACACCTATTGTTCACACCACCCTTTACCTCCTTTCGTGTGAGATACGTTAGATTGTTGAGTTAAAAATTTTCCCTCTCTCTTTGTATGCAATATGGAGACACGTGCTTGCTGGTTGCACTGTCTTGTTAATTGCTTACTCCTTTCTGTGTGAGATGCTTTGGGGCTGTTCATTTGTGTTGTTACTTTTCTATTGCTTACCGCATTGTTTTGTATGCTCATAGTTTTTAAAAAATATAACCGGCTTCGTGCAGCGTGCAAGTCCAATTTTTTAAAATAGCATCGTATTGTATGTCACTGAGTATTCTGCCCTTGAACTACATAGGTTTGATTTCTTGCAAAGGGATACGTAGGCAACCCTCGGGTTTAACCAACTGTATTTACATTTGTTTGTTTGCCTAAGTCTTATGACCTCGTCAAATGGGTCGTCTTTGGGCTTTAACATTCACTCACGTCATTTCATGACGTACTGAGCTTTGTCAAAGAGGGGCAACTGTAGACACCCCATTTTTTACTGCCCGTAAGACTTGGGCGCTTTATTCTGAGCACTCGATGATGAAAGTTACAGTGTGTAAATGGTTTGAATTCTCAACTAAGGAATTCGAATTCGAGCTCTACCTTAGAAATCCATTTTTTAGCACGGTGCTAACCTGTATTAAACTTGAAACTAAGGGACCCACATTAGGGCCCGACTGTGCCTTATTTGGGCCCGGTCATGGCCATTGGGGCCCGGTTGTGCCTTTTGGGCAATAAACACTGTTTTGGCTGGGAATCTTCCAGCTGTCTATTTTTTAAGATATTTCTAACCTATTTACCTCAAATTCTATAAATAAGAGCTAATATCTCTGTTTTGAAGGTTAAAAAAATTTCAAAGAGTGTAAAAGGCCTTTGAGAGCTCCTTCTTCCTCTACAAGTCACCTTTGTGTTATTATATCATCTTTGAGTCATATCTATACACTATATACACCCTTAGAGCTTAAGCTTGGAGCCTTGGCTGAGACTTTAAAACCATAATTCAAACTTGAGAGTGCCTTAGGATCAAGTTTGGTTTACAACAAAGGATTCTCTCTTCATGAAGTATAAGCTTGCCACCTTCTTCCTTACTTTCATTTCAATCATTTTCTGTCTTTTTCTTGTATTTTCATACTATTTTGGATCAATTCCAAGTGCCAAAATTTGGGTTTAAAGAGCTACCAAAAGTGGAGGGGCTTCTCACCCTTTCTTAAACCTTATCCCATAGCTCATACCTTTTTTTTTCCCACTATTTTTTTTTTGATTAAATACTGATTTTCAGAGTTTTAAAAGGCTAAAAAATGTGCTTTAGAAGTCCCAAAAGTGGAGGAGCTAGCCACCCGTCTTTAGTCTTGTTTACTAGCTTTGTATCTTCATGTTGTTGGCTATCCCTTGTGCTTTTTTAAACATGATTTTAGGTTTTTTTTTTTAACCTTTGAGGGATGTTTTAATTCATTTAAATGGTTTTTGCTTTGAATATTATACTTGTAGTGTTGTAAGTCCTCATGGCTTCGGTTGTTTAGGCCTTAGACATCGAATCATGAGTTGATAGCTTTCTTTGTCTCGTTTTCATGTAAAGAGTCCCACTTTTGTAATAATCGACTTTGCATAATCATCTCTGCAACCTCCCTCCATTCTTTGTTTTTTTGATTAAAGAGTTGTGTTTAACAAAATGTTGTTGTTTAAGCATAAGAAAAAGACTTTCCTTGCTTAATGGTTTAATCTGTTCGGAGGTTCATTACCAAGGCATTACTTCTCTCATATGCTAAGCACAACCTATTGTTTGTCACTCCTTTTTATCACCGGTGTATTTACTTCTAAGGGACTAACTTTCTAGCTAGGCCCTTGGAAATCACAAAATAAGGTTTCATTATAGCTTGTTATCAAGTTTGGGTTTAGAGTCCTTATTGCTCACTGTGGGTTTGGCTATGTCATTATCGCTCTTTTGAGTTTAACTAGTCATTATCGCTCATTTTGGGTTTGACTTCGAATCCCTTATCGCTTGTAAATGAGTTTCACTCCTCTTTTGTAATTTCTCCCGAATGAAAGGGCTTGAAAGGTTCATTTCGCAAGTTAAGTCAATACTTATTCATCTTTATTGCTTTTTGGACTTAGTGGACATAAATATTGCTTTTGGACAAAATGATTAAGTAATGGAAAGGTAAGTTGAAAAATGCTAATAAAATTGGCTTAAAATCTATTAAAACCAACATAAAGAAGATTAATAAAATTGGTTGGATTCGGTCGGACGTTATGCTAAATCTATCACTTCTAGGGTCATCACATACTAATTTGTGATGTTTGATGATTCTTGAGGCGTGTCTACCTCCCTCCTTGAATTAACTTCATGATAGGAATGAGGTGTGGTGTGTCTTTCATTGCATTCATTAATTTTTCGTCCGATCATGTTCAAAACCATCACGCAATCAACTTGCGACTATTAATGGTTTGGAAACAGAACTTGCTCCTCTTTTGAGTATTTCTATGATAGAGAAGAGCAGAAAGGACAAACATGGCTTAGGAATGCTCTGTCTGCCCTGTTTTCATCTCAAAGCACAAAAAACAGTTTTCTGCAAGAAAATATGGCAAGGCTAGATTTGTTTGGGCCTAGTCGGGTCTCATTGTGGGCCGGTCAGGCTCTAATGTATGGTAAGCAGAGCACCTTTGGTTGAAACAGTAAGCAGTGGCCGAGGGTGGAACAAAACAGTTTCCCAAGAAGCAGATAGAGCAGTTTCTAAAGGCTACCTTCGTCGGGGCACATGAGACTTTTGTTCATTCCTTATATATTATTGGTGTAATATCATTGTTGTAATAAATTAGATAGTTCTTTATTTATTATTCATTCGGATTTGTAATAAATATTTAATTCGAACACTAGACATTCGGACCCTCATGCATGAGGGCAAAATTATAATATTGTGTATGTCTTCCAACCTCCATTTCTTTCTCTCTTTTATTTATCTGTTTATAATGGTAGCATCACGTTTTACACTTTTCATATCATTACCATGCTTAAAATATCCATTTTTGCATGCATAAAGGTTCGGATCATCATACTAATCAAATGTCAATTCCATTTCTTACTCAAATATGTGATTTATCGCATGCCTTGAATTGACTCACATGCCATGTTAAATAAACCGAATTTAGTAATTGCATTTTGTATGTGTTGCATTAGCCATTTGCATCGTTAAGATCATGCACTTTTCTAACTATTTTTCTTCTATCTTTGCTTGCCTCGGTTGAGTACTAAGTGAGCGTTTTCACTTTAGCATATCGTATACGTGTGATTGTTGTCATATCAAGTATGCTTACCGTGAGGCTAAGTGCTTAGTTGATATACCTATTTAAATGCCTGTGGATGAAGGCTATTTGCTTGAATTAGAATAATTTGACTAATGTAAATATGAGTTCACTTTTCCAAGTGGCACATATTCAAAATACTTTGCAAACAAACATGAAGCCAAAACGTTCCAAATTGGGCGAATTAGTCTATACTTGTGTGCATCATCTAGTAAAGATAGCGAAATTAATCAAAACAAGAGAATATATTGTCCATAAAAATCACATCATGATTAGTAGAGGCCGATCTTCGATCAGGTGAATGGGGTGCTCAATTCATGATCTTCCCCTCTCATACCTAAGTTCCTGAGCCGAGACACTTTGGTGATGACAGACATGTGGCCTTTGGCAAGAGTCACGGGTTTCCTAAATTTTTCAAAAATATTTAGGTGGCGACTCTGAAATCTGGCAATGCAGTCCATTTTTGGCATTTTTGATTCAAAATCAATTTTCCAAAAGATTTGCCGGATTTGGACTCATTTGGGTTTATCTATTTCACATTGCACTTGTGAAATTAGATTCAGAACCACGGGAGTCTGAACTGTAAGGCTATCGTATCCGAGGAGATTAAACCGCTCCGATGAGCATGAAAAGCAAGATACATACTTGTGTCCTTTAAACTTTTGGACAGTGTATTTAATTCCTTTACTTTCATTTTGGGAGTCTTTGGAGTTGTTGTATCTTGGTTTTGGAGGAGTACAATTCGATTTAGACTTGTTGAGATTGTTCGTTCTCAGTTGTTTTCGTTGAAAAGTTTTTTGGGAACTTGGAAAATTTGTTCTGGTGTCGACACTAGGCTTTTTAGGGGTCAACACCACCTTGCTGTCTTACTCTTAGTGTCTTTGCTAGTTTATAGGGTCAACACCACAGGTCCTAGGGTTACCCTTGTCTATTGTTGTGTTCTGGTGTTGCTACTGAAATATAAGGTCGACACCACTAGTTCCTAGGGTCGATCCTTGTCTACTGCACACATTAGTGTCTTAGTTTTTCTTCTTGAGGGTCAACACCACTGTCTTGAGGGTCGACCCCTGTGAGTTATTTTCATAAATTGTAGTTCGGTTTTGGGCCTAACTTTTTGTGGGTTTGACTTATTCTTTTCTTTGACTGTAAGACTATTATTCTACAACTATAAATAGACCCCAAACACACTTTTCTCATTCACTTTTTCTTTTCTCTCTCTCTCTCTCCCTCCTCTCTTTAAACGGTGAATCTCTCTCTCTCTCTCTTAGAAACTCAACTTTTTTTACATAGATCTCTAGATCTACTTGGTTAGAGACATCTTTTCACATTGGTCATCTAATATTGTAGATCTCGTCAAGGGCTTTCTTTTGATCCAAGAGTTTCGTGGTTTCATTGACTTTGAGTTTTATTTTATTTATTTTTTTAGTTCTCCTCTTCGCTTCAAGAGGTAGAGTCTATTTCATAAACTCAGTATGAGTTTGGAAGCATACTTGTGGCGTATTTTGTGATTTATATTTGGTAGTCATTTTGTTGACTTTGAAGAGTTATTTTCGGTTCAAGATTTTTGTGAAATTTGGGGGTTTTTTGGGTTATAGTTATGCCACTACGGTTATTTTCGGTATACAAATTCCATATGGATTTCTAAAAGGGGAAAAGCCCCAATTTGTAGAAAACCCCTAAATGATATTGTTTTGGGAGTTGGATTGATATTTTTTGTAAATGGTTTGGTTAGAAAAAGATGAAGAGGAAATGGTTGTGGGATTTTGAAAATGAGTATTGTTACTCTTTTGGTAAAATATATTTGTATTGTTATCTATTAATTATTGCATGTAGATTAGACAACTGTGATCATTCATATCATGGAGCATGTAATGGATTTTTATAATTCAAAACTATATGTTTTTATTTGAAAGGTTGTTTAAAGACTATGATGTTACGTTTTAAAAACATTGATATCTCTCTATTGAACGAGGTAAATACCAAGTGGAATCTGGGTAGGAGGTGTGGTTATGTTAAATTAAGTTAGCTTGTGTGTCTATGGTGAAAGTCCAAAAACCCGTGCGTATACAGGGGTGCAGATTTCGCGGATGAAATTTTCGTGAAATGACAAAAATAGTGCTTGTATGGCTTACGTTTACATGGGTGCTGGTTGCAGCTTCCTGTGGACAAAATTTCCATGAAATGTTACAGTTGCCTAGAGGTTCTAGTGTTTGTACTTACCGTCCGGTTTTCTTTTTAAAAGAATAATAATACATGATTTTGGAAATCTGAAAATGGTTTTAGCAACGTATTTGTTGTTGTTTAGCAATATATTTGCATTTGATTTAGTAATGTATTTACTGGTTGGTATTGAGATATCTGAATCAGTTTTTGGAAAGGGATTTTATATCAAACGAATGATTTGAACTCGAAAAACGTTTTTAAATGTAAGGTTTTGGTAATTGGAAAGGAATGATTTTGTTGAGAAATTAAAAGGATTTGAAAATACATTTGGGCATAGTGTATATATATATTGCATCATGATCATTTATATATAATGGTGGAGCATGTTTAGTTTTTAAAATATTTTTTACTGGCTTTATGCTCACCCTACGTGGTTGAAAATGTTTTTCAGGTGTACAAGTATGGATGTGGACCGTGACTTGAAGTTGTGTTTGGAACCGTGTAGCGTGGTTTAGTTATTTGTAGGCCATGGGCCATTTATATTATTTATTAACCGTGTGCCATTCTTGTAAAGGTTACTCCCTTGTGTATGATGTAAGCCTCAGGGCGTTCAATTTAATTTATAATATCTTTGTATGTTTTTAGTTACAGAACATCGATTCGACTTAGATGTTGTATCTAAGAATCTATAAAATCGGATAAACATATGTATTGTGTGACTATATTATATTCATTTGCATAAGAGTTGTCATCTATTGTTCATCATTGGGCGGCTTATTCACGTGAGTTGAACCGTGTAAATCTAGGGCGTGACAAGTGACGGAGGGATTACACTGTAAAAATTGAAGGTAGAGGGTCTAAATTGTTGAAATTAAAACTATGAGAACTAAAATGATATTTCATTTAAACTACAGGGAGCAATGGTGTAATTTACCCTATTGAGGAACGAAATTGACAAAATTAAAACTTTAAGAATCAAAATGACACAATTTATACTTTAGGGACAATAACTAAAATTTATAATTGTTCCGTTAATAATTTAAACTACTATTTGAAATTAAATAAATTTAACTCGAATCAAATATTTTAATAACAAAATTAACGAAATTAAAATTTGAAAAATCAAAACAAAACGAAACTCATCCTTTAATAATTACAAGTGCATTTCATTCAAATATAACAAACCCAAGGCAAATGCAATTCGTGTGGATTTCTTCCTCTTGTCGTGAAATTCAAGTCATGGGAATTGGACCGCTTCCATCTATGGTGCATCTCAAAAATAATGTTTTGGGATAGTTACAAATTTTTTTTTTTAAAATTTTATAATAAAATAAATTCTGAAATTTTTTTATTTTAACAGTTTAAATTTAATTTTTTTTTATTTGTTTTCAAACTAAATCATTCGCCCACTTCTATTAAGTAAAATTAACCAAAAAAAAAAGAAAGAAAGAAGAAGATATCTTCTTTTTTTATTATTTTTATTTAATAGAAATGGGCAATGGTTTAAATTGAAAATAAATAAAAATTTTAGGGTTTAACTTAACAAAATTAAAAATTCGGAGTTTAATTTGTTATAAAAATCAAACCTTAAGTTTTTTTATTTTTATGTTATATATATATAATTTCTCCTAATCTTTTTTAAGATTAAAGAGAGAGTTTTATGTATGTGACATTTCTCTTATTAAATTGTGAGGTCATAATTCAAATTTTATCAATGTGACTATGAGATTCCTTCTAATTTTGTGAGTTTATAGTTTTCTAATGAAATTCATTTTTTATATGGATGATTTTTATTGTAAGGCTTATGAGAAAGATGGTTTAGATCATGAATTGAAATTGAAACTCACAAGAGGGATAAAGAAAAACAAGGAGAGATAATTGTATGGAAAGGAGCTCGTCGCCATTGAAGAGCGTTGATAGGGATGTAACTTGGAAAGGTCAAAGCTTAGACTTAGAATAAGATTTTCCGTTTTGAATAACCCATTGAAAGGGCTTATTCGAGATGAATTTGGATTTTTGCACAAAGGTCATTTAAAATATCTCATAAATGACCTCAGGCTTGGCACCATAAATAGAAAGCCCACTAATGACCTTAAAACACAAATTGTTTTGTATTTGCATAATCATGGGTTCATCCATGAAGAGGGCATCATTTGTTTTTTCAGTCTTATTTTTCACCATAGCAACATTTCATAATTCCTTATGCCATGGAAGCTCCAATATTGCTTGCTTCGAAGCAGAGAAGCAAGCCCTTTTAAAATTCAAGCAAGATCTTAAAGACCCTTTCAACCGGTTGTCCTCGTGGGCTGGTGAGAATTGTTGTCGATGGGCTGGTGTTATCTGCAACAACTTAACTGGCCACGTCCATGAGATCCATCTTCGTAATCCTTACAATGAAAATTCCATTTCTGAAGTTGAATATGAAGCTTATTTGCATTACAAGTTAGGTGGTAAATTAAATCCTTCTTTGCTTGATTTGAAGCACCTTCATTACCTGGACTTAAGTTGTAATGATTTTGAAGGGATTACCATTCCAAGCTTCGTTGGCTCTATTGTAAGTTTGAGATACCTCAACCTATCTCAGGCCAGATTCAGCGGAACCATTCCCCATCAACTAGGAAATTTGACCATGCTGCGTTATCTTGGTCTCGGAGGTATTTTTAACTACGGTGAACAACTACATGCTAATGATTTGCAATGGCTTTCAGGTCTTCTTTCATTACAACACCTTGAAATGCGTCAAGTTAATCTTAGCAATGCACTCGATTGGCTACAGGTGACAACCATGCTTCCTTCTTTGGTAGAATTACACTTGGCTAGTTGTGAACTCAAATATGTTTCTCCTTCAACTCATATTAACTTTACATCACTTACCATCCTTGACCTTTCTGGAAACATTTTTGTGTCTTCTATGCCCAAGTGGATTTTTAGTATGACTCGACTAGTTTTCCTAGATATCAGTTATTGTAACTTTTACGGTCCAATTCCTAGTGGTCTTCAAAACATGACTTCTCTTAGAGTGTTTGATGCATCTTTTAATAATTTAAATTCCTCAATGCCCAAGGAGTTATTTAACCTAAATGGCCTCATTTCCCTACGCTTAGGCTACAATTTTTTTCAAGGACCAATTCCAATTGGTCATTTGAACATGACTAGCCTTAGAGATCTTTATTTGCGAAGGAATGGTTTCGAATCTAACATTCCAAATGGGTTGTATAGCTTTAGTCATCTTGAGTCCCTTGATCTTGGGGAGAATCTGTTGCAAGGAGTAATCTCAAGTGCCATTGGAAATCTAACTTCCCTCGTTAGTTTGGATTTGTCATCCAACCAACTTGAGGGGAGAATTCCAACATCAATGGGACAGCTTTGCAAGTTGAAGGGAATTGATTTATCATTCAACAAATTTGGCGGAGAGGTGGGTGAAGTTTTTAGAAGTTTCTCTAGATGTAAATCAGATGGCTTGGAGATGATGCACTTAGAGAATAATTATCTTTTTGGTCAATTGCCAGATGAACTTGGCCAATTAAAAAATCTAGCCGACCTTTCTCTTTCGGGTAACTCCATTTCTGGTCCCATTCCGACATCAATCGGAAGATTATCATCCTTGACAACGTTAGACATTTCCTATAATCAATTGAATGGAACTCTTCCAAAAAATCTTGGGCAACTTGTGAAGTTAGACACGTTGATAATATCTCATAATTTCTTGATGGGTATTGTCTCTGACATTCACTTTGCCAATCTCACAAGATTAAATACGCTATATGGAGATGGGAATCGTTTAACATTAAAAGTAAGTGATGGTTGGGTACCCCCTTTCCAACTTGGATATTTGTCTTTGACCTTTTGGCACCTTGGGACACAATTTCCCTTGTGGCTTCAGTCCCAGGGAATGTTACAAGAATTGGAGCTAGCCAACACAGGAATTTCAGATTCCATTCCAACTTGGTTTTGGCCCAAATGTTCCCAATTATTTTATTTGAATATCTCTCGTAACCAAATACGTGGAGACATTCCAAGTATACATGAGGTTTTTGCACCTTATTCAATGATTGACCTGAGTTCCAACTCCTTCAAAGGTCCGTTACCACTCATCCCCTCCAATGTGATTCATCTAGATCTTTCGAATAATTCTTTCTCGGGATCTATTTATCATGCCTTATGTGGTAGAGTGGAGAATTCAAACACGTTGACCGGTCTTAATCTCCGTAGCAATAATTTGTCGGGAAGAATTCCTGATTGTTGGAAGCATTGGCAATCTCTGAAAATCTTAAAATTAGAAAACAACAATTTGATTGGCACTATTCCGCACTCGATTGGACATTTAACTTCCCTCAAATCATTTCACTTGCGACATAACAAACTCTCCGGAGAACTACCACAATCTCTACAAGATTGTACAAACTTGGGGCTCATTGATCTTGATGGAAATGAATTTACTGGAAGCATACCAACTTGGATGGGGAATTCATTTTCGCAATTGATGGTTCTTAACCTTCGTTCAAATAAGTTTGAAGGTGGCATTCCATATGAACTATGTCGTCTAAGTTCTCTTCAAATTTTGGACATCGCACATAATAATCTCTCAAGATCGGTGCCAAAATGTTTCTACAATTTTAGAGCCATGGCAGAAAAACATAATTCAAGTGGCCCCGTTTCCTATGAGGCAATCAGTCCCGCACCACAGTTTCAAGAAAATGCATTTTTGGTGACCAAAGGAACAGAGGTTGAATATACAACCACTCTTAAATTGGTTACAAGCATGGATATTTCAGAAAATAATTTATCTGGAGAGATCCCCAAGGGACTTACAAGACTAGTGGGGCTACGATCATTGAATTTTTCCAGAAATCGTTTTACAGGAAGGATCCCAGAGAATATTGGCGATATGGAACAACTTGAATCTCTGGATTTCTCTCTAAACCAACTTTCTGGTGAAATTCCTTTGAGCATGTCAAGTTTGACATTCTTGAGTCACTTGAACTTGTCTTATAACAATCTGATAGGACGAATTCCTTCAAGTACTCAACTTCAAAGCTTCGAGAATTCTAGCTTTGTTGGCAACAAACTTTGTGGACCTCCACTTGCAAACTGCAACACAAACAAGGCAATACCAAAAGTTGCAAATGGAGGCAATGAACAGGGGGAGGGATTTCCAGAAGAGTGGTTCTTTGCGATCTCAGCACTTGGATTTGTTGTTGGTTTTTGGATTGTTGTGGGTCCTTTGCTATTCAAAAGGTGTTGGAGGATTGCTTATTTCCGATTTCTAGATGGTATTGGACATGAATTTTGCAATTTTTATTTTAAATGTCGTTATATCTTTTATACTTGAAAGAAGTTGTCATTTGTTTCTTCATAAAAAAAGTTGGTATTGTATTTGATGTGTTTGTAGTTTCAGTTTTATGAGTCGTAAGCTGTTTTTGGGGAGAAGTTATAGTCTATCATTGTAGAAACAGTCGGGCACCCCAGGGGTGGAGTTGAAAGAAGTCATTTATTTATGCAAAAAAAAGTCGGTATTGTACTTGATGTGTTTATTGTTTCAGTTTTATAATAAAAAGTGCTCTCAGTGAATTTTAATTTCCATCCCCATTGTTCTTGCTCCACCTTTTTTTATTTTTATTTTTATTTTTGGTTAGACAAAAAAGAAAATAAATAGATCAAAGAGAAGTCCTTTGCTCTTGTTTTGTTAGATGAAATGGTGTGTAACGTGTCTTCCTTCTCCTGACACATTTCTTCTGTGTGAAAGGTGTATGAAATGTAAATATATTTTATTTATATTATTTATCTTTTTCATTTTTCGATTCAAATTCCTATCCAATATATGAACCAATTGCAGTCTTAATGTTTGCTTTTGTTCTTTCATTCTTCGGTCAATACATTCCATGCAGATTGACTGTAGCGAAGTTTCAAAGGTTTTAAATTACTCAAAAGCTATGTAAGGCAAATAGTGGCCCATATGTCAGTCAATCAATTTTGGATCAATTGCATGGTGTCAATTTAAACAAAAAATTTATACAAATCTTATTGGATTAATTTTATTTTTTCATTTTTTATTTTAATTAGCGAAGAAAAAATATTTATTAGTGAAACCACAACAAATATATAGATAATGGTAAACATTAACAAAGGAGATCTAAGAATGCAAAAAGCATCATAGGTAAATCGCTTCAAAGTAGGTTGGCACAAGATGGCTAGTGCAATTATATGCAAGCACCCGCCAAAGAAAGAAAATGTTAGAATTTGTCCACGATATAATATTTGTGATACCATATAGTTGTTAAGTTGATTTGAACATATATTTGGATTAAAATCGTTGAGTCTGCAATCTAGTAAAAAACTAATAGGTGTGAGATTTGTTTATGGAATTCTTATGTGAATAGTATTACAAATAGTAGAGTGGACTATAGATTTTGGCTGATATTGAGAAGGAAGAACATAGAGATGTGAGGGGTAAAAAAACATATCGTGAACCGTTGATGTAACAATTTAGACCGAGTCACATAAATTTGTGTGTAATTATTGTTTCTGTTTGATGGGTGCTTAATATACTTTCATTTGCGTTGGTGGAATATAAAATAAATCCCAATAGGAAGCAACAAAGCTGGTGAGACAACCTAGACTCCAAGAGACTTACACACAATTAAACCAACAAACATCAGCAAAAATATCATGACATTGGCGGTGTTTGGGAACCTTTTAGATAGGTTATTTTAGCCTCAAATTACAAAAAAGCCTTTTAGTCTCAAATTGTCCCGCCTAACCCATTGATTAAAAAAAAATGTATGGAAAAGCAGCGGCTGTCCAGTAGCACAGACACCTACACTGTCACCAACACAGTGTAGGCTTCAGACAGTTAAATGACGATTTTACCCCTATAGATCAATTTTGAAAAAAATAAAGTTAGAGGCAAATTTGTCATTTCAACCTTAAATATCATTTCAAACACATTTTTCAATATAACAATCAATCCAAAAATTTAACCCAACTTCCCAAACACAAACTAAAATAGCCAAAAAATCAAAAAACTTAAAAAAAAAGTCACTTCCCAAAAAGCTTAACCAAATACAACTTTCAAAGAAGCCTAAGCCAAAGCAGCCAATGAAGGTGTCCATAAACTTTCACAGCTTCACATCTAGTACAGTCGGCGTTTGGAAACACTACATACAAGCCAACCTTTTTTCAAAAAAATAAAAAATAAAAAAAAATAATTTAAAAACTACACACACAAAAGTGTTTGGAATGAACCCAAATTTGGTTTAATTTTTCAGAAATTATATTTGGATGGGTTTTCATTTGTCTTTATATATATATATATATATATTCATATTGTAATCGATTTTTTTTAAAAACTTTTTAGATACATTAAGATTTGATGCATATAAAATATTAAAATATATATATTGAAAATATTAAAAAAATTCACTGAAAACAAACAAAAACCCGAACAAAAAAGCACAAAGATTTTTGTTCAAAATTTCATTTGCTTTTAGTGATTTGCTTTTTCTTTATATATATATATATTAGTCAATTTATTTTACATTTTAGATGCATCTAAATTAAGTACGTGCTTGGAGCGCACATGATTTCGCTATCATTCGGGTGCCAACCTACTTAGGATTCGTCTAATGAGCACTGATGCGATTTCCCCCCCCCCCCCCCCCCCCCCAACCTGTTGTATCTACCTATTGTAACTCCTTGATTTTTCAATATAATCTTTCTTTTTACCGATAAAAAATACATATATATCTATTAAAAAATTCAATAAAAATAAATAAAAATTCATCTAAAAATATTTTTTTTAAAAATCAAATCAAATGGAGCCAACGAATTTATTATGAGAAAATGATGAATTTACTCTCTTTGTCACCGTCTAAACCACCCATCTGAGACACATGTTCAAGAGAAGTTATTTGGTGGTCCTTGGGTATGGCCATGTAGTATTCCAAGTTATGATTGGTGAAAAGGATATGACTTATGATTTTATATAGAATGATTAGGGAATAGAAGAAAGCATGATAAATTATAATTGGTCAAAAGCAAAACTACGCGGTGCCCCTAGACCACAATAAAATTTTTCCATGCTCAAAGCCAAGGATAAAATGGAAAAACAATAAAAAAAAACTTGCAATGTGACATCGTATTTTATAGTTTTCAAACTAAAAAGGTCAACAAGTAAGTAAAGATGAGTATGGTACAGTTTGGTTCAATTTTGAAGTAAATCAAAATTAAATTACTATCTATAGTTTTATGAAATTTGAAATCAAATCGAGCTGTGTAAATCTTGAGGTCAAATCAAACTAAATCAGGAAAGTACAGTTCGATTTGATTTAAAATTATGATTTTTATAAACTTTGTCATTATTCACAATATAATTATAACATAATCAAATACCAAATAATGTGCTATCATTTTACAAATGAGAATTATTTAATGATTGTTTTGAATAGTTCTATAATTATACAAGGAGAAAATATCATTTTGTCCTAAAATTATCACTCAAAAATCAATCAAACTACTATACTTTCAATTATATCAATTGTACATCTAAACTATTCAATTTTGAATCAATTTCAACCCTACTATCAGTTTTCGTCTATCATTAGATGACACTTGTTGATGTGAAATCAAATTTCATTTAAAACATCATCTCCCCCCCCCCCCCCTTCCCAAATTATCCCTCATAAATCAATTCAACCCCTAATATAGAATTTTTTTTTTGAAATATTTAATAATAATTTTTATTAAAAAATGAGAAAAATAAATTTTAAATAAAAAAAATGAGTATTAATCACGTTGAGTAGTCTTTAGAGAGTAATTGCTAACTTTTACGTTAAATTGTCATTCAATTGATGATATGCCTGAGTAGGTACTAATCTCAATTTTGTAGGTAGATCTCAACATATTCATTTTCATCGTTCAATATAACCTTTCAAATGTCCAAAAAAATAAAAAATAAAAAAATTGTTACTCTCATAATAAGTGTGATCCATATTTTTAGAGATTGCATTTCCCCCTCCCCAAACTATACCCTTTTAATCAATTTCACACCCAAACTTTTGATATTGTCAATTTATCTCCGTACCTATTTAAATCGTGATCAATTTGCTCTCTACCATCACATTTAAACGAAAAAAGTCTGAAAAATTATATTTTGGCACCAAATTTCAAATTATAAATCCAAACACACCCTTTCTATTCTCCTCTCCTACCCAAACTCACCCTCTATTCTCTCTAGACCTCTACAACTCCGCCGGCTACCACCGTTGAAGGCTAGCCCTCCTCTTCCCTCCGCCGTCTTTCTACCTTCTGCTACCCCCACTAATCAAAATGGAGATAAGTCACAGTATTTTCTCAGCAACCAAACAGAACTTCAGAGTGATGAAAAAAACAAAAATGATCTGATTTGAAGGAGGTAAAGAAAATGAAGGAAGAAAAATGGGGAAGACTAAGCCACGTTTCAGGTCACAGAATTCAGGAGCCAATACAAATTATCTTCATTTTGTTTTGTTTCTCAAATTTACCATCCATCCAAACCAGAAAGTATCAAATTTTAATATTAGTTACTTTTACTTGCATTTTCCTGGCAACCAAACAGGAACCCAGGACGACATAAAACATGAAAACTCAATATCTTTATACAATTTTATTATTTAAACCTTCAGTTATCCCACTAATCAAAACGGAATTAAGTCACCGAATTTTCTCAGCAACAAACAGATCTTCAGAGTGAGAGGGACAAACAAAAAATGAAAGGGATCCGATTTGGGGAAAGAAGAACGGACATTCGTACCATAGCGGAAGATTTAATAGAGAGGAAACAGGAGACTCGATCGTGCTCGATTTGATCGACCTTGAAGAGTCCCCTCATGAAATGGGAGAAGAAGTCCTTTGTCTCAAAATGGGGATAAATCACCCCTACTAATCAAAACTGAATGAGCAAAATGTTATCAAATAACTCATTTCACGCCTTTGTTACTGTGAGCTCAAATAACCAGCTCTCTCGCTCTCTCTCTCTCTCTCTCTCTCTCTCTCTCTCAGTTTAAAGATTTGATCTAGATCTAAGTAAGGTGGTAGAGGGAAATGAGGAGTCGTCGGTAAACATCCTATTTTGACTAACCATTAGGATTTAGGCACTTGAAATGCTTCTTGGTGATGATAGGTATCATAATCTCTACCTTGGAGATGCTTGAAGTTGCTAGAGCTATTGTATTACCATTTTTGTGCCAAAAACTTGTTTTTTTTTTTTAACCAAAATTGTCGTTTATTGGTTCGTATCAAGTGCCTATTTTCACCTATAAAGAGTTAGAATTTAAAAATTTATATTTCACACAACATTATAGCCCTTTGAATTATCTTTCCAACTCCGCTTGATTGGTCTCAATCCAATGTCGGATGAGAATGATATGCTCAAATACGAAAAGCCATCAAGGATGTACGCCCGTACATACCTTGTGCATGCTTAGATCCTTGTGAAGTCAGTAGCAAATGCATTTTCTCCCCATGCATGCGCACATTCCTAGTGCATCCACACATGACTTGTGTGCGCACACATCCCTTCAATACACCCAAATTTTCAAGAGGTACCACCAGTTAGCGATGTGGAACCCTAGGGCGATCTTTCTTGACCCCTCAAGCCTCTATTTGCCTATAAATACACCTTGTCCTCCTTCCATTTGAAAGGATGAACACTTAGAGTCATTGGGAGAGCTTTTTACTGTGTTTGAAAGCAAAACCTTACCACCTAATCCTCAAATCCGAGATTCTTAACTCTGATACAGCAGCTTTACCATCCTAAAGTAATCTAGGGTTGAAAAAGGAACACTCATAGTCTTAGCTAAGCTTGAGGGAAGCATTCAAACATGTCTTGCTTGCATTTTTGTTGCTCTTTGGCTTGCTATTCAAACCAGCAAGAAAGTACCTTATTTATTTCCAATTTCATAACCTTTTTAATCATGTTTTCATTATTAGATCATGGTTAGGATGTTAGTTTAACATGAAACATCATATAGGTTAGTTTATATACATGTTTTTAACTTTATTTTGCATGTTTTGTTTAGTTTATCAAAATAACATGTTTAGGCTAGATTACACATGCAATATTCATACATATAACCTGGTTTGATCATCATCTAGTTTCAGCATATTTTCTTTCTTTTACTTGCTGTATTTTGTGCATATTCATCATTTAGTAGCCTCAATCCGTTACTGGATCTAATCCCCTCAAAAGCCTAGGCTCATATTTTGTATGTTTAGTTGCATGTTTAAGTCATGTTAATTTTATTTGTGCATGTAAGACGCTGAAAGTGGGCATTTGGGTAAGTCCTAATCTCTCTATCATATGCACGTTCCTGTTGCATTGTCCTTAAATAATCCAAGTTAAATGCTTTCTATGCAAAAATGCTTGTTTTGATTGAATTTTATGAGGATTGTTTATTTTAGTTTATGTTTAAGGCTATGAGTTGTCAAAAATTTACTTATAATGAAAATTCACTTTTTATGAAATATATGGCTTTATTCATTCAATCTAAAATAAATAATACTAATTTTTATTCAAATCATATAGTCTACGTTAATTAAAGGTTTTAGGTCTAAAAATGAATTTATGTCAATAACTAACTTCTAAAATCATAAAATAAATAGTGAGAAGAGACCAATCTTTGGATTGGGCAAAAGGGCTATTTCAATGTAGATGGCCTTCCCTTTTTGTACCTAAACTCCCGAACTAGAAATTTTCTTGGTTATGATAGACTAGGCCTTAACTTAGTTTTCATTGTTAAAGGTTTCTTAATTTTCCTTTAAAAATTAAGTAGCGACTCTTTGTTGGTCAAAGCAAGTCAGTGTGGGAAACAATGCCTTAGATTCAAAAAAGGCACGTTGCTCACAGTTGGTGACTTCATTGGGGAACTAAGTTAGCTTGACTTGAAAATTTCTATTTTATGAAATTAGGGGTTAGTTGCATTGCATCATTTTAGACAAAGGAAAACCTTCTTTGTTGCATAATATTCTGGACATTATTCGTGGGTTATGTTATGTCAATAAGGCAAGCGTCAGATTATGCTATTAGTATTGTTTGATCATTTCCTTGTTGAATGAGAGGTATATTGATAGCAATAATTGATGTACCCTTTTGTGACCAAACCTACTTTTTTCATATTGAAAGCATTAGCACCTTCCAAATTAGGGTAGTATACCCTCCTTTATAGGATTGAGTTGCTGCTTTATTGTGTGATTTAATGAATCTTATATCCTATTTCAAAATTAGGACAGGGAAACCCTACCCCAAATAGGCATGAATGCAAATTATGTGCTTATGTGGTAATTTGTGATTAATGGAAATAATGTGATTTGATTATGAAAATCAATGGTCAGAAAGACAGTGATTTGATTCTGAAAAATCTGAGGTTATTTGGGGCAGTGATTTGATTATGGAAATCTGGGTCCAATTAGACAGTGACTGTGATTGTAGAAATCAACATTAAATTAGGAAATGGTTTCCTAATTAAAGAATTTGTGTTTGAATTTTAAATGTTACCTTAGTGATCAATTTGGAATGATTGTCTTCCCAACATGATATTTAAGTAGAATTTCAATTCTATAAGAAAATATATGATCAAGATACAACTTCCTAAAAATTAAAAAATAAAAAATAAAAAAATTCATCTTAAGTAGAGTTTTGGAAATCATGGAATGAGTTTGATTGAATGAAAATCTTTAAGTTATTGACTTTTGGAGAATTTCAATTTTATGGAAAAATAGTAGATAAGGAAGTGATGACCAAGTCTTCCATTTTGAATAAAATTTCAATTCTCATAAAAGGTATTTAACTAGAAGATAATCATTTGATTGAATACTTAGAATAAAACCTCAGACTCCTTGGAGGAGAATTTTGGAAAAAAAATAAAATAAAATATAAAATAAAAATTAAGAGGAATTTTGAAAATTATGAAAAGTTTTTGATTGGACAAAAATCTTTGGGTTCTTGAGTTTGGGGAATTTTGATTTTATGGAAAAGTGTTAGATAAGGAAGTGATGACAAAATCTTTCATTTTGAATAAAATTTTGAATTCCCTTAAAAAACATTTGACTAGAAAATGATTGATTGTTTGATTTCTTGGAGTACAATCCGAAATTCCTTAGAAAATTTTGAAATAAAATTTGGATAGAATTTTGGAAATTATGGAAAGAGTTTAATTGAATAAAAATCTTTCGGCTATTGACTTGGAAAAATGTTAGATAAGAAAGTGGTGACCAAGTCTTTCATTTTTTATAAAATTTTGATTCCCCTAAAAGATATTTGGCTAGGAGATAATTATTTGATTAATTTCTTGAAATAAAATCCGAACTCCTAGAAAATATTTTGGAAAAAAAAAAGATTTTAAAAGAAAGAGATTTAAAAAAAAAAAATAAAAAATGAAAGTTGTAATTTGATCATGTACTTTTGAAGGAAATTTGTTTTCTTAAATGAATGATATGAATGGAGAGCTAATTGTTTGATTGATTACTTTGGTAAGAACCCTAATTCCTCCAATGATATTTAACTGGGAGACCATTACATAATCACCCACTTTGAGCAAAATCTTAATCATCATATAGAAAAGGGGAAAGATCTTTAGAGAGTAAAATCAGAATATTGGGAAAATCTATTTCAAAATGCAAAATCATATTAGAATCAGAATTTGAGTCAATATTTGGGGATTGTGAACTTTGATAGAAAATTAAAAATTGGGGATTGTGTTTGGTGTGGTGGGGAAATTAGAATTTCAGAGATTGTGTTTGAATGAGTTATTCAGAATTGGGCCCATAGATTGTGTCTTACTCTATTTCGACAAGTGCCATGATTTGATGATATGCTCTCTCTAATTCCAGGATTACCAAGTCAAGTGGGCCCAATCTATAATACTTTTGTGCATCCCTTTAAAAAAAATAAAAAATAAAAACCTAGCCCATCTAGCCCAAATAAAACTTAGTCTATACAACCACCCCCCCCCCCCCCAAAAAAAAAAAAAAAAAAAAAAGAGATCCAATCAACTAAGAAAAAGTCCATCCTAAAATTAAAAAAAATAAAGAGTCCATCCAACTCATGAAAACCTAGTCCATTCAACCCAGAAAAAGCCCAGTCCAATTTTATTCACGAAGTCAAGACCAATCACCTTAGAAAAGCCCAAACTCAATTAACTCATATAACCCAACCCAATCCAAGTGCACCAAATTTATCCATGGCTGAACCCACCTCTGTTGAGATGATAAGAATGATCAAAGACCTTCAAAGAACTATGGCCGACCTGACCTTTGGGATTTTACTCCATCATTACTACGTCCCATGTTCAGAATCTTGCACTAAAGGGTCCTCCAACTATGGGGCAAGCTGAAAGGAGCCAACTCAAATTCAAAGATGCTATGAATACTGATGACAATACAAAGGAAATAACTCAATTTGAGACAATATTCAAACACACTTTGTGCCTTGGTGACATTATGTTGAGTTCAAATGAGTCTTATTCATATTCATCCAGTCGTCTCTGTGAGAAAGTCATTGAGGAAATTGTCAATCCTTGTGCATAATTTCAATGGGTTATTTAATTCTTAAATAAGGAGTGCTGCAAGGGAATTCCACCTAGAGGGCCAAGTTGAAGATACTGAAAGTCAGAAATTGATAAGCAAATGAGGATCTAGCCATAAAAAGAGGGACCCCTTTAGAAATATCCATACCAACTTCAATGCTAATACTACTCAGATATCACTTGCCAATCCTTTTGCTAATACCTCTAAAACTAATATCGGTTGCTTCACAAAAAGAACCCTTCACCCACTTCATATGGCCTTGTCTAAGGCCATGCAAATCCTTATGGCCAAGGGGTATCTGAAACTTGTCAGCCTAAGAACCTTGTTAGACCCTCTTCCAGCAAGCCATGACCACTCTAAATATTGTGCCTTTCACTAGCAAACCGGTCACAATACCGACCAATGTGTCTGCCTTCGTCATGAGATTCAGGATGTTATTGATAATAAAGTCATCACTCCACCCGATAATCCTAACCCCTAAAGGGTTTCTCCCCTGACCACGGTAGCATCAATGCCATCCAAACCTCATCTCTTGCCAACTTTGATCCTAGCCAATACATCATATCCACCACTGAGCCCAAACCTATTGTTGTAATTCATAAATCCTTGGATCTCTATTTCATCAAAAGTAAATGGGAAGAAAAGTAGACTGAAAAGCTTTTCAAAGACTTGAAGGACCTATTCGACCTGAATAAACTTAACCTTAGTAATGTTGAAACAAAATGGTAGGATCCCTGCATCATCATTAACAATGGTGGATGGAGCCATGAACTACAAAATCAACTAGGGCCAATTGTTGATTTTCATTTGGAGTAGTCTTCTAAACTAGGGGCAATTGTTGAATGCACCTTGGAGGGACTTTTCGAACAAAGGGCAACATGGAAGAAGTTTGAAGAAGATGACACCTTAGATCAATAGATGCTTGTCTTAGATTCTGCATATGGGCCTGAAAGATAGAACTCTTTCGTGATTGAGATAATGATAGTACTATTTTGTTAAAATTGAGTTGTGTCATGATAGTAATTGAGTCGTGTATCGTAGTTAGGTTTTTTTTTTTTTTTTTTTTTTCTTCTCTTCACTTGAGTTTTTGAGTCATTTATCCTTTGTCGAGTCATATTCATATAGTCTGTTTTCCTTGCCATATTAATAAGAAAGAGTTGGTTTTTGATCATTCAATTGTGCCTATAGAAATCCATGTGTGACCTAATGAAAACAAGAAAAAACTTTAATAATTCAATTGAGCAAAAGCATGGTGCAAATTTCCAAATGTGCTAATGAAAATGAAATTCCACTAATAAGCTCGAGTGTTGAGAAGGATGCTATAGCGATCCCGATTTTAACCTGGTCAACTTACGGGGGTCGAACTGCCCGGTCAGCTCACCGAAAGCAAAAATGCAAAATGCATTTGAAATTGCTTACGGGAAAGTGTATTTCACACTCGAGAGGACCATGTTATATCAGTTTGTAAGGGGAGATTTCAGATCACTTTTTCAGTTTTCTCTCTCTCTCTCTAAAACTCTCCAAAATTTCCAGATCTAGAGCTTCTCTCTTTAGAAGTCATCTTCTCTCTTTGATTCCTCCAAATCCGTTGGGAGTTAGACCAAAGTTCTTCATCAAAGTTGTGTAACTTCTCGAGGGATTCGTTGTGTACGGTGGAGATCGAGTTTTAACATCATAAATTTTGGGGTTTCATCTCATTTTTTCTTCAAAACTTGAGGTAAGGATTTTCTTAGAGTCATATATATATATATATATATATATTTGCAAGATCTATATGATTTTTGAAATCATCTTTCGATAGCTTTGAAAATTGATTGTTGATTTAAGAAGTTGAGCGAGCTTGAAAGTGGGTTTGTCTCTTGTTCTTTTAAAATGATATTATGGGTTTTGATCTTCGTTGATTGAGGAAAAGATGATTTTGGAAAGTTTTCTTTCAAAAGATTTGAGTTGTATAGTTTTGTTGAGAAAACCTAGAATTTGGAGATTTTTTTTAGAGACTAAAAATCCATGAATGACATTGTTATATTTATTTTGTGTGACAAAATAAATGGATGTTTAGAAAATTTCTTATTTACATTTATATAAATGATGAATTTCAGGGAATATGAGAATAATTGTTCATTTTGGAAATTATTGTTTAAAACGTTAAAATAGTCTTGAAATGACTAATTGTTGAGGATACTTGAAAAGAGGGAATTGTGTTATTCCTTGGATGATGAATTAGAATAACAGTATTTATATTCATCTTGTGTTATTGGCATATCCATTCATTTGATTACATTAAAATTTGAAAGTTGATTTGAAAACTTGCATTGAGAAAAGAATGTTGAGAAACAAGTTTTCATGGAATGGTTTTGGGGTAAATATGTTGGTAAGTCTTGATAGGTGGTGTAGATGATATTGAATAAGGTGGCCTGAGAGTCCGCAGTGAAAGACCGAAAACCCGCACGGATAGGTGTCGAGCCTTCCGATTAATACCGATAAAAATGACAAATTGGTAGTGCTTGTGTAGTCTACTTGCAGGCACTGACCTAGGGATTACCAGAGTCGTATTTACTGCTCTTGAAATGAATTGTTAAGTTTTGAAGAATTGAAATTGCATGACATCATTGAGCATGACGGTTTTCAAAGATGAAGATGTGATTTTCTTTTAAAAGGGCATAGCATGGCATGTACATTTCATCTCTTAAGACTTGTATAAAATGCATATACTTTGTTAAGGATTTCCTATTGGGCTTTATACTCACCCTATGGGATTTTTGTGCAGGAAAAAATGTAGTGATGCCGCCGAACTAAAGGCGATGAAATGTGTGTTGAGAGTACGAGACTCTCATTTTGCTGTGACTCTGTGTGTAAGCCAAGGGTTGTATGTGTGTAGGTTTGAATAACCATTTTGTGTAACCAGGCTCAAGCCTTGGAAACTTGTAAACCCTTGGGGGTATTTATTATTTTATTTACTTCTTGTTGGATTAATGTATTATTGCATGAAGAACTATTGTATCATGTAATGTAAGTTTGAAGATTTATATTCGGTTTTCCTTGAAAGAGCCATGATTGTTACATTATCATTTGGGCTAGAAATTTTGGGCGTTACAGATGCCCCAAATGGTTTGAACGAATTCTGAATTGTCCTCGCAAGACTACTTGTGAGTTTTCAAACAAAATTCCAGGGAGATTTTTCTGCAAACTTACAAGTATAAATTTAGAATTGTGCATGATACTCTACACTATTTTGGAAGTTCTCCTCATTCGAGTGGTTACTTTAGCAAACACAAGTTATCCGACACTCACAAGGATAGATTTCCTCTCCGTGGCATTTTCAACTTTATTTCATGTTAAAAAAGAAAAGAAAAATGAAAGAAAAATAATAATAAGTAGGAGAGAAAAAATAAAAGTTCACCATCAAGCTAGGAGCAACCATGGAATGAAATCAAGTCAATTGTGAGAAATGAGAGTTTTTCTGTTAGCATTTGAAGGAGCTGATGTGAAGCATCGTTACGATATGGAGAAATGAAGATGACCAGCCATTCAGAAAGCCTTCTTGTTCTGATGCACAATTCGAGAATGCACTAAGCTCAAACCAAGGCAAGACATGTTAAATTCCTAGGGTCAAGACAATTGTTAATCACATTCATTGAAATTGTTGTAACACTGCCCTTGAGAGGCTTGTTAGGCTGAAAACCTGAAAGGGTGACCCAGACAAAACTTAAGGCAAAAAAAGAAAAAGAAAAATGAAAGAATAAGAGCTCGCAAGGCCGAAAACTCCAAAAGGGCGACTTTCACAAAAGTTAGAGCCAAAAAGAAGAGTGTCAATACCTGATTGAACTCTAAATTGGAACTTTACCTAGCCTGATTCTTATCTTAAGATACATAGGCAACCTCTCATTGAGGTTCGCCTTCATGTCCTTACTCGATTCACATCCTTAGTTTCGCAATCATTCATGAGTTACAATCACCATCGTGCATAACATATTTTGTGTGGGATAAGAACGAACCAGTTTCGATCAATAGGTGGAACAATTTTAGCAATTGAACTTATCAATGAAATTTCTAACTTGAGCCTAAAGAAATGAAACTTGATTTTTGCAAAATTGAATTTCAAAAGCAATTCTTGAATAATAAGGAAGCATAAGGAAAACAAGGGGCACAATGAATGATCATTCATTGAGTTTTGTATCTTTTCTTTGTCATTTGGTTTAATTGCTAGTTGTATCTTGTCTCGTGTTGTGGGTATGTTGTCTTGTTGACTTGTCTCATGGGTGGGTCACTTTATTGCTTCAGGTCATAGGGGTAGACACCCCATTTTTGACTGCCCACAAGGCTCAAGCGCTTTGCCCGGTACACTCGATGATGAAAGTGGTGTTGTGCGTGGTTCAAGGTCTCAACGAAAGGGCCTTGTTTAAGTTCCGAAACAATCCCAAACCTCCTATATTCGCACTGATTATATCCAAGAAATCCATTTTTACACATTGTGCCACCTTGTACTGAGTTTGAAGTAGAAAAAACAGGGAATCCCATTGAGGCCCGGCCGTGCTTCATAAAAGCCCGGCTATGGCTATTGATGGCCAGCCGTGCCTTAGTAGTGAGAAACACTGTTCTGGGTGGGAGCTCGCTGGCTGTCCATTTTTGAAGATATTTATGACCCCTCTTGCTCAAATTCTATAAAAACGAAGTTGTATCTCTGTTTTGAGGGTTGAAGAATTTCTAGAAAGCCTATACACCTTCTGGAGAGCTCCTTCTTCTTTTGCAAGCAACCTTTGAGCAAGCTTACCACCTTGAACCTATATCCATGCACTATATACACCTTCACACCTTAGCCTAGAAACCTTGGTTGAGCCTTGAGCATCACAATTCAAGCTTAAGAGTGTGTTTGGACTTAGTTTGATTCATAAACACAGAGCTACCTTTGTCAAGAGGTATAAGCTTGCTATTTCCTCTTTTGCTTTCATTTCTATCATTTACTATATAGCTCTTGTAGTTTTGTGTTGTTTTAATCTCCTTTCAAGTGTCTAAGCTTGGGTTTGGAGAGCTACCAAAAGGGTAGAGAGAGTTAGCACTCTTTTTTACACCTTCAACTACAGTTCAAACCCTTGCTTCTACACTCTTTTTCTTTGCTTTCTAAATTGATTTTTAGAGTTAAAAAGAGGCTAAAAGTCATGCTTTGACATTCAAAAGTTGAGGGATTAGCCACCCCTCCTTGTTCTTACTTGCTAGCTTTGTTTTTTGCCTTTGTTTTTTAGCTTTTTAGGCTCTTTTCATGCACTTTGAGCCACTGCTTTTTACCTATTAGAGGCTATTTTAGAGCTGTCCTAGGTTGTTTAGTTTGTTCATGCTTTGATTAGTTTGCTTTTTGTCTCATAAGTTTGCATACATAGCTTGTTGAATATTGTTCTTGGCCTTTCTTTGTCTAATTTCCATGTTTAAGAACCTCATTTTAATAATCAACTTGCCATTCATTTCTTTCATTTGAGAGTTGTATCAATCGGTTGACGGTTATTTAAAACATGAACTAGAGATATATGCTTAATGGCTTAATCTCTATGGAGGTTCATTGTCAATGGCGTAGTCTCTTTTTCATGTTGAGAATCACTTCTCGTTTGACATATTTCTCACTTACTGGACGTAATCTTTAGTGGATACAACAATCATCTTGGACTTAATGGACTAAAAAATGGCAAAGACAAATGAATTTGGCTTAAAATGAACCAATCCACATAAAGAAAATGAGTTATATTGCTTGGACTCGGCCGGATGTTATGCCGAATCTATTGTGTCAAGGGTTTCCTTACATCAATTCATGATGTTTTGATGAACCTTGAAGCGTCTCTACCTCCCTCTTTGAGTTCACTCTATGATAGGAGGGAGGGGTGGTTGTTGCTCATTGCATTTATCGATCTTTTTCCAAATTAAGTCCGAAATCATCAAGCAATCAACTTGCTCATGGATGATTTTGGAAACGCTTCCAACATTCTCTTGAGGCTTTCCCATGACAGAGAAGTGTGAGAGGGACAAACAGAGTTCAGAATAACACTGTCTGCACTATTTTCACTTTAGAGCACAAAACAGGGTTTTTCATGAAATTAAGGCATGACCGGTCCTTTTGGGGCCCGGCCGGGCCTCATTGTGGCATGGCCAGCCATCAATGTTTGGTCAACAATATGTTTTGTAGAAAACAGAGGGCAGTAGCTGAAGGTGAAACAAAACATGTCTAGGAGAATAGAGGAGTTCTTGGACATTGTGCATGTAACCCTTGTGCATTCTTGCTTACATCGTTATTGTAAATTAATGCTCTAATTATTAGTGTTGTAATTATTATCATTGTTTATTTGTAATTGTTATGGCTAATTAACTAAGATAGCTAGCTTATTTCTCATTATTATCCTTGTTGTAATAGAGTAGTTCATTCATTCGGTTTTGTAATAATTAGTTTAATTCGGACTTTCAGACTTTGATTTGGACCCTTTTGCACGAGGGCTAACATGTAATAAGTTGCATGTCTTCCAACTCCACGTCTTTCTCCCTTTTACTTATTTGCTTATGATGGTTAGTATAGAACATCATTTTTGAAATTAGCATTCTTATGCTTTGCATACATTGTCTTGCATGCATGCAAGGTTCGACTCATCATGCTAACCTAATATCAATGTTCAAATTCATTGCTTGAATACGTGCTTTATCGCATGTCTTGAATGAAATCATATGCCATGCTCATAGCCGAGCCTACAAATTACATAATGTATGCATTGCATTAGTGATATTGCATTAATTAGGAGCATGCATATTTTCTAATTATTTTACTTTGTTTTGGCTCGGAGTACTAGGTGAGCAATTTTGAGTTTTAGCATCTTGCATCGAATGTTTATGTTGTCATGCCAAGCATATTTCCATAAGGCTAATTGCTTAAGTGATAAACTGTTTGAATGTCTGTGGATGAAGGCTAGTTGCTTGAATTGGGATAGTTTGATTAATGTCCATTTAAGCCTACTTTTTCACATGGCACATTCGCAAACTCTTTTAAAAAACAAACATGAAATCAAATGTTCTAATTTTTGCAAATTAGTCTATACTCGTGTGCGCATCACATAGTAAACTAGCCTGATGAATCAGAACAAGAGCATATAATGTAAATAAGAATTACATCATGATTAGTAGAGGCCGATCTTTGATCAAGCGAGTGGGGTGCTCAATTTATGACCTTCCCCTCTCGTACCTAAGTTCCCGAGCCGAGACACTTTGGTCATGATGGATAAGTGGCCTTTGGCACGAGCCTCGGGTTCCTTAAATTTCCCAAAAATATTTAGGTGGTGACTCTGAAATCTGGCAAAGCAGTTCATTTTTGGCATTTGATTCAAGCATCAATTTTCCAAAAAAATTGCTGGATTTGGACTTTTTTGTGTTTTCGCTGCTTCACATTGCACTTTGTGAAATCAGATTCAGAACCACGGGAGTCTGAACTATGGGGCTAGTCGTATCTGAAAGGAGCATAAAAAGCAAGCCACAATTGGCATATTGGTATCTTATTGCTTGGTATCGTGGGTGCGTCATCCTGCTATTTCGCATCATGGGTATGTCTTGGTTGGCATTCTGTTCCATTGCTTACATCAAACTGCACTTAGTTTCAACCATAAGAAGAAGATTAACATTGCTAGTCACCTTAATTGGAGAATCCTTCATCAGGAAGATTACATGACTTGTCAGCTCTTGTAGTGCCAAGCTTTTGCAAAATTCTTGCCAACACCACATGCTTTTGGAAACTATTCATTCAATACATTGTAAAACCCCAAAATGTAGGTATCTGTGTAAAAGAAAAGAGAGATAAAAGAAAAGAGAGGTGAAACAAGTGAAAATTGAGGAATGTGCATCAATCAGAGAGCAAAAGTGAAGCCAGATAATGCAAAAGCACACATTACGGACCATTTAGATGATCGCCACTGAGAAAGAGTTATTTCGACAAATACAACCATTTTGAAAGATGGAGCAGAACAACAGCCGGCACACTAGAGGGCTATCAATTTTGAAGAATGCTAGAAACAATTTTGTGCAGTTTGAGGTCTGTCGAGTTGTTTTTCTTTGTAGAAGCCATTTTCCATTGTCAAGTCTAGCCTTGGCATGTTTGTCAGTGTTATTTTATTAGCATGTGTACGACTCAAAGTTTGATACAATGGCATGGTTAACATTTCAAAAGTTCAAAATAAGTCCTTATGTGAAATTCATAGACAAGTTGAAAGCATCCATACAAGGGGCACCAAGTTTATGATCATTGGAAATCCATCATTACTCTAAAAATTAGATGAGTTCTTGACACTTGAGTGCTTAACAGAAACATGGGTTTTGATTGGCTAGTAGCCATAGTAGTGTGTCCTTCATTATCAATCTGTGAAGTGCTAGTTCCCACCACATGAGCTTGTAAAATGTGGAACATTGTGAACAGTATGGAACAAGTATTGAACACTATGGGCATGAACATCTCTGAATGAGCTATCCACTAAGCCAGGGGCATAGCCATACCTTCCCCTAATGTGTTAAAGCCATTTGACAAAACACTTTTCCCTAATTTTAGCAAGCTCACTCCTATGATAATTCTAATATGATTAGGCTTTTGAAAATTTACTAGAATGATGCTAAGATTCTTTCCCTTATCTGCTTGATTTCATTTGGACTTTGACTGGCAAGATTGTAGTAATTCTCTCTGCTTTATTATAATTCTCTCGCATTGTAGCATGTATTTGGTAACTGCTTTTATAGCTATTTGCATTATAGTCAATCCAATAATTTTGTGTGACACAAAACAAACTTCTTATTAATTTTATATGTCGTAGAACTTATTTGATTTTTAATATGTCAAAGAACATATCTGGTTATTAACCTTGTGTCGTAGAAATATCTAGTTGTTAATATATCATAGAACATTTAACCTTGTGTGTCATAGAATACATTTGGTTGTAACCTTGTATATCGTCGAACATAGTTGGTTGTCAATATGTCGCAGAACATATAACCTTGTGTGTCATAGAATACATCTGATTATTGACCTTGTATGTTGTAGAACATATCTAGAATCTCATGTTGTAGCACATATTGGAATGTCGTAGTACATACTGAAATGTCATAGCATATGCCTTATGTCATAGCACATACTGCAATGTCGTAGCACATATTGGAATATCGTGGTACATATCGTATGTCGTAGAACATATCTGCCCATGTCGTAGCACATATTGGAATGGCATAGTACATGCTGAAATGTCATAGCACATACTGGAATGTCGTAGTACATATTGGATTGTCGTAGTACATATCGCATATCGTAGAACATATCTGCTCATGTCGCAACACATATTTAGATATCTCATGTCATAGCACATATTTGAAAATTGATGTCGTAGTACATATTGCATGTCATAGCACATATTTGGTAACCTCCTATCATAGAGCATGTTTAGCAATTGGTGCATATCCCATGTCGTGGTAAATATTTGGTAAGTGATAAATCTCCTAAATCATTGCATGTTGTAATACATATTTTTCTAAATATTGCATATCTCTTGTCATAGTACGTCTTTGGTAAAGTTTTGATCATTCTTATTGCATGGAACTGGAATGATTTGGCATCATAATTCAACATATTTCTCACACTATAGTGCATATTATTGTTTTCAGTTTGTTTCTTTGTGTATTCATAGAATAGACACACATAGAGAACTTAGAAAAGGGTTGGACTAAAATCATTTCGGCATGACAATGTGAGTATGGCAGGTATTGTCTCCTCTTGTTTTTTACTATTGCACGCTTGGCGAATGTTTGATTACTTGTCGCACACACTCACTTACAAATGAACTATTGCACAATCTCCATTGAACTACATTGATCTGATTTCTTGCATCAAGGATATGTAGACAACCTTTAGGTTTGATTACTTACATGAATCTGTCACTACCTTAAGTCTTATGGCCTTGACAAATGGATTGGTTTTGGAGCTTAGACATTCACTCTCGTCATGTATGAGTAGTCGAGTTCTATCAAACAAGGACAACTGCAGACACCCCATTTGACTGACCATTAAGATTTTGGCACTTGAAATGCTTCCTGATGATAAAAGGTATCATAATTTCAACCTTCGAGATGCTTGAAGTTGTTAGAGTTGCTGTATTACCATTTTTGTACGAAAAACTATTTTTTTACCAAAATTACCGTTTGTTGGTTCATATTAAGGGCATATTTTCACCTATAAAGATTTGGATTTGGAAATTTTTATTTGAAACAAAATTATAGCCCTTTTAATTTGCTTTCCAACTTTGCTTGATTCGCTTTAATTTGATGTCGAATAAGTAAGATATGCCCAAAATACAAAAAGCTGTCAAGGATGTGCATCCACACATATCTTGTGCATGCGCACATCCTTGTGAAGTCAGCAGCACATGCATTTTCTCCTTGTGCGTGCACACATCCCTTCGATACACCCAGATTTTTGGGAGCCGCCTCCAGTTAGAAATGGGGAACCTTAAGGTGATCATTCTTGACCCCTCCAAGCCTCTATTTGCCTATAAATACACCTCCTTATCCTCTCATTTGAAAAAATGAACACTCAGAGTCATTGAAGAGCTTTTTAGTGAGTTTGAGAGCGAAACCTTATCACCTAAGCCTCAAAACCAAGATTCTTAACCCTAATACAACAACTTTACCATCCTAAAGTAATCTAGGGTTGAAAAAGGAACACTCATAGTCTTCGTAAAGCTTAAGGGAAGCATTCAAGCACGTTTTACTTGCTTTTTGGTTGCTCTTCGGTTTGATATTCAAACCAGCAAGTAAGTACATTATTTATTTCAATTTCAGAAAAATTTTAATCATTTTTTTGTTATTAAATCATTGTTAGGATGTTAGTTTAACATGAAGCATCATATAGGTTAGTTTACATGCATGTTTTTAACTGTATTTCGCATGTTTTGTTTAGTTTATCAAAATAACATGCTTAGGCTAGATTAATCATGTAATATTCATGCATATAGCCCAGTTTGATCATCATCTGGTTTCAGCATATTTTACTTCTTTTACTTATTATATTTTGCGCATATTCATTATTTAGTAGCCTCAATCAGGCCTAGGTTCATATTTTGTATGTTTAGTTGCATGTTGTCATGTTTATTTTATGTATGCATGTAAGACGCTGAAAGTGGGCATCCAGGTAAGTCCTCCTAATTTCTCTATCATATGCATGTTCCTGTTGCATTGTCCTCATATAATCCAAGTTAAATGTCTTCTATACAGAAATGCTTGTTTTGATTGATTTTTACGACTATTGTTTATTTTAGTTTATATTTAAGGCCATGGATTGCCAAAAATTCACTTTTAATGAAAAATTAGTTTTTATGAAATATATGGCTTTATTAATTCAATCTAAAATAAATGATACTCATTTTTATTCAAATCACATAGTTAAGTTAGTTAAGGTTTTAGGTCTAAAAATGAATTTATGTGATTAATTAACCACTAAAATCATAAAATAGAAAGTGAGTAAAGGCCAATTTTCGGATTGGGCAAAAGGGGTGCTTCCATATAAATGGCCTTCCGCTTTTGTACCGAAGCTCCCAAACCCAAAATTTTCTTAGTTATGATGGATTAGGCCTTAACTTAGTTTTCATCGTTAAAGGTTTCTTGATTCCCATTTAAAAATAAAATGGCAACTCTTTATTTGTTAATGCAAGTCAGTGTGGGAAGTAATGCCTCAAAAAAGGCATGGCGCCCTCATCGTCAATGTTTGTTTACGATGGAGAAGTGGTGGCAGTGTAGAAGGGAGGCATAAGGGTTGGGTCGGGCTACGGTGACGAGTGTGGTGAATGAGGGGCTTAGGGTAACTGTGAGGGACTAAGGCAGTGGGAAGGGGGTGACTGAAGGGAAAGGGGAGGGTTGGGGAAGGGATTGCAGTGGCGGAGGAAGGGATAGGGCTAGTTCGTGATGGTGGTGACCGGCGGAGTTGTAGAGATACAGAGAGAAAAGAGGGTGAGTTTGGGTAAGAGAGGAGAATAGAAAGGATGAGTTTTGATCTATAAATCAAAATTTGGGGCCAAAATGTAATTTTTTTTTAACTTTTTCTGTTTAAATTTGATGGTAGAGGGAAAATTGATCTCAATTTAAATAGGTTAGGGGGTAAATTGACAATACCAAAAGTTTGGGTGTGAAATTGATCAAAGGGGTATAGTTTGGGAGGGAAAATGAATTTTTCTCAAATTTTTACCCACTTAGTTTTGAAATTACTATTAATCGATTAATTCTATTGCAATTAATTTGGAGAATAAGCTAATTACAATTGCGCGCGCACACACACATGGAATAGCCAAGGAATTTTCAACTCAATTAATTTCTTCAGGATCGAATTGAGTTCATTTGAGACATAAAGAGAAGATAGTTAACTTATGAATATAAACGGGATACGAATAAGGTAGTATCTATCATACATAACAAATTATATATGTACATATATATATATATAAAACGGTCCAGTTCGGTTTCAAATCAAAACCATAATGATAGACCAGGGACCAAACATAAAATGCAATTTGGTTGTTTTAAAAATTAGAACCGAGTCATGCTTTGAAAAAATTAAATCAAACCATATGATTTAATCTGAATTGAAAAGGTTTGTAATTTTTTTTTCCTTAGCCTTACAAATAAGCAATTCTCAAACACCTTGCTAATAAAAAATAGAATAAAAAACTACTAAGAAATCTAAAAAACTAAAACTAAATAACCCAAACCACCTCCTAATTAATTAAAAAAACAAGAAGCCTAATCTTCATAATAGGTTTCACGAAAATTCTACACTTTTTAGTAAGGGTGAGTAGCGGATATTTCGATCTGTCTAAATTGATTGAACCAAACCGATCCGTCGCATTTTGGACGGATGCGTAATGACGAGCGGACGGTTGCAGATTGATTTTTTCCAATCCGCCTAATTTTGGACGGATGGTGGATTTGGGGTTCTTTTGGTCGCAACTGAACCGCCAAACTGCGAGTACCCCTAATAATTTGTAGGACTTTGTGTTTTCAATTTATTTAAATATTATGTTTGTATTTTCAATTGAAAAAGAGCTTAGATATTCTGTTATGTTTTCAATTTGTTTTTAATTTGGAAATCCTTTTATCAAATGACAAGCATTGATATTTGATATTTTTGTGTGAAAAATATAAGGCTTAATTTTGTCATTTTCAAAAAAAATCAAATTAAATAGTTTTTGAAAAAAAAAGAGAAAAAGCAATGAAATAGTTTTGATAATGCATGATTTTCTTATATGTATTTATTAATGGTATTTGACAATTTACTTGATAATCTTTTGGTTATCTTGAGTTGGATTATTATCCCAAAAAAAAAAATTGTTGATAAATTGTTGTATTATGTTCAAAATTTGTAAAAGTTTAAACTGCGAAACTGATTCGTATCCATCCGCCAATCTGCCAATCCGCATCTGTCAATTTGATGGATAGATGCAGATTGATTTTTTCCAATCCACCTATTCGGCAGACAAATGGCGGATTAGAGGTTCCCTAACCGCAACCAAACCACGAACACCCCTACTTTTCAGGAGTGCATATCATATGCAATTTACCTCAAAAATATATAATTTTATTACAAAATTTCTTAACATCAATCATAAAATGTATAATTTTGTCACAAATTAAAATAATAAAATATTTAAAATTTTGTAGTTAATATTGTAAAAGTTTATACTTAGGTTACACTTTTTATTTATTTATTTATTTACTTTTATGTCAACTTGTGACGAAATTACGTATTTTATGATTGATATTATAAAATTTTATAATAAAATTACACATTTTATACTAAAATAAATATAATATGTACTCCTTTAAAGATGCACATTATAGCAGTTCCCTTAAATTCACACAACAAAACTTTAGTGGGGCAATTCAACCAAAAATTACAATTTATATTAGGGTTTTTTACTGGCCGGTCCTACCTTTTACACTTATTCCCCTCTTAGTCCTGAGTTTTGCTCTTGTGCACCAACAGGTCCTAAGCCTTTTTTTTTATACCGTTTTACCCCTCCCCTGTTTTGGCGCGTTTCTGTTTGGATTTTCCATCAAAATATTGTGTTTGTGATTTGGATTTCTGTGGAACTTCACGATTTGCTACTGTATTATTATGGAGCTTCGTGATTTCTGATTTTGCGTTTGGTGTATCTTCGCGATTTGTGATTTGCGATTGCGTGCTTGGTGATTCTTCCTATTGCGATTTCGCGTTTGGTGTATAGTTACATTTTCTGATTTGCGATGTTGTGGAGTTAGGTCGACTGGTATGTTTGATTTTGATTTCAATTTCAATGTTTTGGTTCTTTTTAGTTTGAGTTGGTGATTTTGATTTTATGGTGATATTGTTGTTACTCTGTTGTTTCTGTTGTGATTGAATTTGTGTTTTGATCATGATATTGAAAGTTTTGAGATATGTATATGTTGATTGAATTTTAGATTTTTATTTTTTTTTGGTTACGAAATTGTGTTGATTGAACACAGGTGTTGGTTTGTTATTTTATACAGTGATAATTTTATCACTGTGTATTTTGGGGGTGTTATTGGATTAACTTTTTCAACAGTGATAAATTTATGAGTGAGTATGGGAATAGGAGATGAAAAGGTTGCATAATGTAATGGTAAGATTCAAATCGAGTTACCATGTCTAATAAGTGTAAGCCTTATTCACTGTTCTTAGTCTTTGGTGGTGTTAACTGTTAAAGTTATCAGTGTTGGTTTTTGGATGTGTTTGAGTTGGTTGATAATTTTATCAATGTATTTGATTTTGTTTTAGGGTGTTTGAGTTGTTTGCTAAAATATAATTGTTGTCTGTTGCAGGATTTATAGTGATGGAGAATTGTTTGTTTCTTATGTGCAAGTTTAGAGGTGTGACATTGGTTATCAAGTATAATGATGGATTTAATTTCAAGGATTTAGTATATAAATTGTGTGCAAAGTGGAGTGAGTTAGTTGGTAGTTCTTTGAATATATCCTATTCAATGCCTGGACATTCTTGTTGTGGTCTACAAAGTGAAGAGGATTTGGAGGTTATGGTTGAAAGGAGTAGGACAAAGGTTTGCTCAAGGAGTTGTTGAATTTCGAGATGCGTTGTCAAAGTATTCTATTCATTCCGGTTTTAATTTTGATTTTGTTAAAAATGATAAGGATCGTGTCACTGTTCATTGTAAGAGAAGGGCTGATTTGGGATGTTTATGGAGCGTGCATGCTAGAGTGGAAAATTATAGTAAAGCTTTTGTTATTAAACAATTTGATGATGTTCATACTTGTGGATCTTCTTTTCGTACAATTAAACATGGTAGGATGACTTCAAGTATGATTGGGGGGCTAATTTCAAGTGACATTCATAATAAGGCTTTGACATTGGTTAGTGAGGTGGTTTGTGATTTCAAGGACTATTATGGAACATAAGTTTCTTATCGGCGAGCTTGGATGGGTGTTGAAAAAGCAAGGGGTCTTGTTTTTGGTAACTATTCATCATCATTTGACGATCTTCGTTGGTATGTTGATGCCGCTAATGCTTGCAATCCGGGGAGTGTTTTTTATATGGAATTTGATATTGATAGTAAAGGAAGACATTTCAAATGCTTGTTTTTCGCTTTTGAGGCATATATTCATGGTTTCAAGTATTGTAGGCCTGTGTTGATGCTTGATGGAACTTTCTTGAAAGGAAGACACAAAGGTTGTTTATTGGCTGCTATGGCAAAAGATGGTAACCAAGGTATATTTTGTGTCTATCTGTTATTATTATTGAAACAGTGATAATTCTATCATTTTTGTTACTGGTGAGTGCTAATTATTGAGTATGGTCAATCTATTAGTGATAAATTTATGCTGTATACTTTTGTTAAATTTTTATATTTATACAATGATAAATTTATCTATGGCTGGTGCTATATGTTATATACTTTGTGTTTTGATTTTCTTTTTGTAATTTTTTTATTTGTTATTGATAACGTGTATATATATTTTGTTTGTAGGCTTATAGCCGTTATGTTTTGCTATTGTTGATAGTGAAAGTTATAACAATTCGCATTGATTCTTGTCAAAGTTATTAGGTATTTTGACTCCGGAGAGGGATATTGCGTTTGTTACTGATCAACATGGAGGTTTGCTGAAAGCTTTAGCTGAGGTCTTTCTGTTTTCTTCTCATTCTTTTTGTCTAATGCATTTGAAGACAAACTTGAAGACTTATTTGTCAGTGAAGAGTCATGAATCTAAAGAGTATTTGCTTACTCTTTTTAGTAAATGTGCATATACTCCTACTATTGAGTTGTTTAATGAGCTATTTGAAGAATTTAAGGGTCGTTGTAGTCGTAGTGTTGAGAAGTTTCTTGAGGATTTGCCTAATGAGTGTTGGTGTAACGCTTATTTTCAAGGCAAGAGGTATGGTGAAATGTGCACAAATGCTGCGAAATCTTTTAATTCATGGATTAGGGATGAACGCCATTTGTTTTCAACTAGTCTTGTTGATGCCATACGGGTGAAACTAATGGAGCAATTTTCAAGGAGAGAAGTTGGGAATAAGTGGAATCGTATTGTTTGTCCTTTTACAGAGAAAAAGTTGGAAGAAGCTTTTAATGATACAAAAGCATGGATAGTTAAGAAATGTAGCGATGACATTTATGAAATCCAATTGGATCATTCAGTTATGGTTTATATTGGGAAACGTTGTTGTCCTTGTCGATTGTGGGAAATTGATTCTTTTCCTTGCAAACATGGTTTTTGTGCTATAAAGAGGAGTGGGAAGGATCTGAATTGCTTTCTTGATGATTACTACCATGTTAGTAGTTATTGTGATTCTTATTCACATTCCATCTATCCAGTTCCTAGTATGTGGAAGCCAAATGTAGTTGTTGATGATGACGTTGTTTTACCTCCTCTTTGTAAGAGACCAGCTGGACGTCCAAGAACGGAGAGAATACCTTCTAAGGGCAAAATCAAGAGAATTAGGTGCAGTTGGTGTGGAAAGATGGGAACTCATAATCGGAAGACATGTAAAGAAGCTTTGCTTTAGTTGTATTGATTTTAATTGAATTACTTTGTTGAGAGTTAAGAGGTGTTACTTGCATTGAATGATTGAGTATTTTTTGAAAGATGTATCATTTTGGTACTCGCATTGAATGATTAAGGAATTTGTTGAACAGAAATTATATTTTTTGCTGATATTTTTACAGGATTAAGTTTCACAGATTTATATTATTTGATTTGGATTAAATGTAGTTGCTGTTTTTGGTGTTTTATAAAGTGATAAATTTATCACTGGTTGGTTTGGACAAGTTGATGGATTATTTTTTTGTAAGAATGATAAATTTACCATTAATGTAGTTCTTGAATTTTGTTATTTTGAAGAATGATAAATTTATCACTTATTGTGTGGGAAGAGTTGATGGTTTATTACATTTATGTCAGTGGTTGATAAATTTATTACTGTTATATCCAAGCAAATGTTCTTTTCTACAATGATAAATTTATCATTGTTTGGAGTTATGTAGTTTTCCCAGGAAAAATTTCCACAATACAAAAGTGTAGATCAAATCTCTAGAATACATAATTGCATATCTGCTGTGTTAACTGCTTTAAAAAGCAAAAAATTTTAGATCGACTACCATGTTTATCTGGTTTAGCAACAAGTTCTCAGTCTACATACTGTTTTGTGGTCACTCAGAAGCTAGCTTTGGATGTTTGAGTTGTTTAACTGAAGTATCAAATGGTTTTGATTATTCAGAAATCACCAATGATGGCATGTTCTTACATTCATTCTCAAAGTTGGGAATATCTACAAATTGTAACACTATTTTAATTTCCAATTTGGACAATGTAATAGTGCTTGTGTTTTAATTTTCAATTAGGTAAATTTTTTATTATTTTTTATAGTGTTTTGTTTACTTGAATTGGGGAGAGAGAGAGAGAGAGAGAGAGAGAGAGAGTCGCTAGTTTTTTTTTTTTTTTTTGAACAGTGATAAATTTATCAGTGTTCACAGTGATAAATTTGTTGAAATAGTGATAAATTTATCAGGGTAAACAAAACACTATAAAAAATAAATTTATCAGTATAGTAACTCCAAACCTGTTATTAACCTTTAAATTCAATACAAATACTCAGATTAGAATCAATATTTTGAATGAAATTTGGATAACAAGGCTGATATCAAAAGCCAGATCTGGTAACGATATGGCTAAAAAAGACTGAATGTTTCATTGAAGCAAATTTGAGATTGTAACAACCAAGCATTGTCCATAACTTTGACATTGTAACAACCAAGCACTGTCCATAACTTTGACATTGTAACAACCAACCATTGTAATATTCATTGGAGGAAAGTAAGAACCAAAATCATTAAAATACAGGTAACACTGTAACAAAGCAAACAAGCAAAATGTATGAAGTATTGACATTCTAACAACCAAATGAATCAGTGTTTCCTTTTGTTTTCTTCTACTCCAGATCTGTTGATTATTGCAGAGGCAAGTCATCAATGTTTTCATCAGGTATTTGTCGTTGAGCAACTTGTTGGTCAGTCAAGAAGATAGTTAACATATCGGCTCTCAATTGATTGCATTCTTCTTTGGAAAAAGTAGGCATTATGTTGTTTTTAGAAACATATTGCCTCATGATATAGCAAACAATGATTCCACAATCAAGCCTGCAAAAACATTTTGAAAACAAAATATTATAATTTGGTTTTGTTGCTTTTTTTTTTTTAATAACAGTGTTTTGTTATTGATAAACTTACGATGTGTCTCCTTGTTGTGGGCTGTTGATGACGTTCTCTGTCTGCTGTTGAAATTTATCAGGATGGATGAGAGTTGGCTTCTCATCCTTTATGTACTTGTCAATAATCTCTCTTTGCAACATATACATTTGTATAATTGTTCTATTAGAAAGTCAGTTGAAACAATTAATGACAAACCATGGATTTAAAGAATGATAAATATATTATTGTATAAATTTTTGATGTATAATTAAGCATGGATCAGGATTGATGTATTGGATTAATGGTAAGTTTGATAGTGAAAACATTTTTACCACTTCATTTGCGGCATTAAAGTGTGGATCTTTAGCCATTGCTCCCCTTGGTCTCATGGAATTGTAGAATTTCCATGAACCTTCTTCAATGTCAAGGACAAGTATTGTCCAGTGAAAATTTTGGTGGATTGGGAAGAGAAGGTATCTTGCTTTCATGGCTTCAGGCATCATTTTGTTCATCATTCTCTTTCTTGCTTCCTCATCTTTTGTAGTCAACAAGTGCTAACAAATATAAATAAATAAAAAATGTTAATTTAACTTTAAACTTTTTCAAATTAAATAGGTAGTGAGTATGAAACTTTTTGTCACTGTGATCAAAATTTTATCAATCCATATCAAAATTTATCAGTGCATTGTAAAATTCATCTAAACTACATATAAAGGGAACACATCTATTGGTGTCTTGAGGCCTTTTTTTCTTCTCCATGTGAAATGGATCTTTATATCCCCTAATATATCTATACTATGCTTCTCTTTCATTCTGTAAATATTCATAGACGATCTGTAACAGGCTATATATCCATACCGCTTATTTCAAGTACACTCATGTGAGTGTGCACATCTACTAATATATATATATATCATGATTCTCTCCATTCCATAGTTGTAATGAAAGTTGTCCGTTACTTAATAAATTACATCAAACAAGAGCTCTATCAGGCTTCACCACTAACAAAATGAAAGTGAACTATGTCCTGCAACATCATAGCATATAATCCAGCTATTTCAATTTCAACACATCTCAATAGTTGTTGAAGTTCTCAATATCATATGCAGTAGTTTCGAAAACCCAAAAAAGTGCCAAGAATTTGTAATCAAAGTCAGGGATTTACTTATACTGTGGCGCCACAATAACAAGGTCAAAATATATAACAGTGATTACAAAATCTAAGTCAAAAATTTTGGTTTGGTTTGCTTGACTTTTTGTTTCACATGTCAAGCTTTGAATTAGGAAACATGGCCAATTGAAGAGGGAAGGTAGTGTCATATGTTTGAAACTAGTTACTCAGTTAAGGAAACAGAGGTTATACACTGATAAAAAATAAAACAAGTGTTGTTCCTCAGTTAAGCAAACTAGTTACTTACGTGGCAACTTGAAATGAATACGAATGATGTTGTTCCTTGTTTTTGTGCAAGCAAGTGTTCTGCATATGCATTTATTACCTGTGTTGAAAACAAAAAACAAAACAAGGAATTAATATAAATCAAACACTAAAATGTTATTTTAATGAGTTACAAATTCAACTTATAATGCCTGCCAAATCTTGACCCTTCAATATTTTGTCAATGTCATTTAAGTAGACATAGGTTCCATGGTGAAATCCTTGCCACACTGGCTGATCCTTGAAAAAAAGGTTATTAGTGTTGAAATAATAAATTTATTAATATTTTTGGAATATTTGATACTTATAAATTCAATATGAGTTAATGATAAACAGTCGGCAAAAGTGAACTACAGGAGTCAAGAGAGAAGATTGTTACTTTTTTTTTTGTATTCACCCAATGTGCAATGAGATTTTGCCTTGATTTTTCTGGTAGGATGTTGAAAATTTCGTTTGAAGTTTTCAATTTCTTCATTGCAGGCTGCTATTGTGTGTGTTGTTCTTCCGAGTACTTGTTTGCCTCAACCAATGTTGCAATTCTCTCATGGAGTATTTTGATTTTCTTCATCTTTCCTTTGCATTTGTTTTTTGTGCTGATCTTGCATTTCCTTTTTCAGCTTGTTAAGTTGCTGCTGCAGGTTATCATTTGTAGTTTGAAGGATGTCCCTTTCCATTTGTAACTTTTCCATTTTGAGCATGTCGTCTTCTATCCTCTCAAAAACAAGTACTTCTACCAGATTTGGATCCACTTCAGGCTCTTTGTCAACTTTGTTTGCTTCACTCTTTTGTGATTCAAAGGGTACTGTTTTCTTTTTCTTTTCAGGGCATATTTTGTGTGGAATTGGTTTCCATGTTTCATGTTTGGATTTGTCTTCAGTCAGTGTTTGTTCTTCTTTTTCAGAAATTTCAGCCTGATTTTGTTGCTGAAAATCAGCATCTTCATCTTCATCTTTATCTTTATCCTGAATTTTTCCTAGCAGCATTCGGTATATTTTTTTCTCTTCATCTGTGTGCTTCAAATTGTTCTCCTATATAGATGAAAATTTAAAAAATGAATGATTTGATACAAGTTTCAGAGATAAATTTCGCATAGCAAATTTTATCACTCAATTAGGAAAATTAAACAAATCTATGATTGTTATAGCAAATTTTATCACCGAACTAGGCATAGTAAGCAAACTTGTCATTGTATATCAAATTTTATCACTGAATTAGAAAAAGTAAGCTAATAAAGTAAATATATGACAAAATGTCTAATTCAATTCATTTTTACGGATAAATTTATCAATACAGAAACCTAATCAATTCTAGTCGAATATAAAGTAACACAAATAAAGTAAATATGAAACAAAACTTATGCACAGTAGACAAATAGAAAAACATTCACTGCATAAAAGAATTTATCACTCAATTAGGTATACTAAGGGAAATTTGTCACTCAATTAGACAAATTACATAAAATTATCAGCGTGAACAAAAATTTATCACTACATAAGAAAATCTATCATTTGTTCAAAAAACAAAGGTTAGCATTGCATACCACAATATCTTTTAGCTCTTGCAAGGATGAACTTGCCAATTGCTGTCCCAAACATGTGATGTTCCATTTAGCAAATCTTGGGATTGCATTTTTGGCATTGGGTTTGATGGTGCTTGTGTGTTCGCATATCCAATACTGTTGAAGACAAAAAAATTGTTATAAACAAGTATTTAGTAAATGTAAATATTATAGTTCATAAGTTATAAGTGAGATATTTACTTACCAATACGACCATCACACATCCGGACACTTTATCAATTTGGTTGATGTTTCTTTCTATTGATTTTGTGAGCTGTTGCTTTGCTGCGTCACACCAATCATAAGACTTCATTTTGTCAATATCCTCAAGATATTTCATGAACCCCCAACCAATTGTAGTGCCAGTACTAGGATGTAACAACAGCAAGCAAATCAAGAGGCACACAAGCCTCACAACATCTTCTCTGCCTTCCTTCTTCTTGCTTCTCAAAAGTTTGGTTATCAACTTTTGGATTGAAGCACTTGGCATTCTATTCTCTCTTATTTTCCTTCTTTTTACCAAATCTATGTCATCTTTTCTTCCATATACAAGATGCATCTTTTTTTGTCCACATGCAATCCTAAAAATTAACTTGAAATCATTTCTTTTCAACTTCAGCTTCTTCCCTCCAATTTGAAATGTGGTTCCATCCATTTGGTATGTTTGCAAGATTTTTGCAACCACATCATCATATTTTATTGAATCTGCTTTTTGCACCTTCTTCTTTGACAAAATGTCAACTAGAAGGAAGAAGGGAGTCTTTTTCAATATTTGGAAATGCTCTTTTTCAAGTTTCGTGGCATTGAAGAATCTGATGAGGGATAGCATGTTTGAGCGGTACACATATTTTGCTTCACGGTCATGAATTTTATCACTTCTTTTTTTTCTTCCCTCTATTTTCTTCTTGCCTTTTGGTTTGTCCTGCTTTGGTTCTTGTTTGTTTTGTTGGGCTTGGTTCTTATTTCTGCTTGTTTCTGTTGTTGGTGTTTGGTTATTCTTTCTTTTTGTTCTCCTTATTTTTGAGCTTCATTTGTAGATTCATCCTTCTGCTGTCTCTGTCTTTTCTTCCTTTCTTGTTGTTTGCTTGTTGTTTCTCTTGTTGCTGTTTCCTTTTTTTTTTGTCTTGTTGCTTTTTTGTCTCTTTGTTGTCTTTCTCTTCTTGCTTTTGTGTTTTTGCAGTTAAAGATCTTCTTTCTGGCATAGATAATGTCATGAGAGAGCTCACAAAAGCAAATAAACCAGAAGGCACACAAGCCTAACGACATCTTCTACATCTTCATTGTTGTTGCTTCTCAAAAGTTTCGTTATCAACTTTTGGATTGAAGCACTTGTCATTCTGCTCTCGGCTATTTTCCTTCTTTGTACCACAGCTACTTCATTTTTTCTTCCGTATGCAAGATTCATCTTCTTCTGTCCACATGCAATCCCAAAAATTAACTTGAAGTCATTTCTTTTCAACTTCAGCTTCTTCCTAGCAATTTCAAATGTGGTTCCATCCATTTGGTAAGTTTGTAAAAATTTTTGCAACCACATCATCATATTTAATTGAATCTCCTCTTTTAACCTTGTTTTCACTCAATGTATCAACCAGAAGTGAAAAAGGTGTCTTTCTCAATAGTGTCAAATGCTCATCTCTGAGTTTTGTTGTCTTGAAAAATTTGATAAGAGATTGAATGTTAGAACGGTAGACATACTTTCCTTCATTATCATGTATCTGTTTAGTCCTAGTTTTTCTTCCATCAATCTTTTTCTTCCCTCTTGCTTTGTGGAGCTTTGTAGCTTGTTTCAGTTGTTCCTGTTTGGGCTCCTCATTGTCAATGTTAGATTCAGGTTTAACTTCTAGTTGATTTTCACTTTCATGTGTTGTTGGCTCTATAACAAACTCAACTTTTTCAATCTTTTTATTCTTTGAGAAACATGTTTCTTGACGACGTAATCTTTTACAATGACTGGCAACATCTGTACAAAAACATTGAGCATGAACATTGAAAATTAAGAAGAATTTTATCATTGAACTAGGCAAACTAAGAAGAATTTATCACTCTATTATGCAAATTAAGCAAATATATAACTGTATAGCAAAGTTTAGATTCCAAATTGCAAAAGAACATGAAGTACCATGATGAAGATGAAAACAATTGTATAGCAAATTTTATCACTGAATTAGCAAAGGTAAGCAAATGCATCATTGTATAGCAAATGAACATAAATGTATGATTATTATGACGTTGAATATCACTCATAAATTAATACTGTACGGTACATATTCAAAATAGCTTGAAGTCGAATTTTATCACTCAATTATAGTTATGAGAGAAGAAGGGAAGCAAATCCATCGTTATAACAAATTTTATCATTCAATTAGGAAAATTAAGCAAATCTATCATTCTTATAGCAAATTTTCTCACTGATTTGGGCAAAGTAAGAAAATCTGGCATTGTATAGCAAATTTTATCACTGTATTAGCAAAAGTAAGCAAATCCATCATTGTATAGGAAATGAACATGAAGATGTGATTATTATGAAGTTGAATATCGCTCATAAATTAATACTGTATGGTACAGATTGGAAATAGCTTCAAGTCGAATTGTATCACTCAATTATAGTTATGAGAGAAGAAGGGAGGCAAATCTATCATTATAACAAATTTTTCACTAAATTAGGAAAAATAAGCAAATCTATTATTGTTGTAGCAAATTTTATCACTGAATTAGCAAAAATAAGCAAATCCATCATTGTATAGCAAATGAATATGAAGATGTGATTATTATGAAGTTGAATATCATTCATAAATTAATATTGTATGACACACATTGAAAATAGCTTCAAGTCGAATTTTATTACTCAATTATAGTTATGAAAGAAGAAGGGAACCAGATCCATAGTTATGAAATAAGAAGAGAAGCAAATCCATCATTATAACAAATTTTATCACTCAATTAGAAAAATTAAGCAATCCTATCATTCTTATAGCAATTTTCTCACTAAATTGGGCAAAGTAAGCAAATTTGTTATTGTATATCAAATTTTATCACTGAATTAGCAAAAGTAAGCAAATCCATCATTGTATAGCAAATGAACATGAAGATGTGATTATTATGAAGTTGAATATCAATCATAAATTAATAATGGATGATACATATTGAAAATAGCTTCAAGTCAAATTTTATAACTCAATTATAGTTATGAAAGAAGAAGGGAAGCAAATCCATCATTATAACAATTTTTATGACTCAATTAAGAAAATTAAGCAAATCTATCATTCTTATAGCAAATTTTCTCACTGAATTGGGCAAAATAAGCAAATCTGTTATTGTATAGCAAATGAACATGAAGATGTGATTATTATGAAGTTGAATATCACTTAATTATAGTTATAAAAGAAGAACAGAAGATAAACCAAACAGGGAATATAGATCGAACGGTGAAAGATTTGCTGGGGTCTGTTCGGAATCAGAATATAAATCGAAATAGAGGTGATTTCTTTGGAAACGATGGGAGATTCAGGGAAAATCTCTTTGTTTGTTTCGATTTCCAAATCGCAAATCGCCTCAGAATGGTTTTCAAATCGCCTCAAAATAGTTTCCAAATCAGAACAATTGAGAAGGAGCATGTGTTTCACGTGCACAGGGGAGACCTCGTTCTTTGCTTCACGCGTGTGGTGTGACATTCAGGGGTTAAATTGGAAACTGAAATAGGGCAGGACTTGGTGGGTATTAATTTGTTTGCATGGGACCGGCTAGTAAATCCCCCTTTATATTATATGATGACTTTGTAATCATGTCGGCCCTTAGTTAAGCCCATAAGGCGGCCTAGTAACTTACATTCATTAGTGACAATAAGGCTCCATAAATTTTTATTATTGTAGACATTCGGATTCGATTTGGCTAAATTTTTCCAATTACTCTTTCACTATTTAAGCTAAAAATAAAACAATAAATATCAAATCGCTTGTTTTTAACTTATTTAGCTGATAATACTTTTTTCAACAAGATTCCTTTTCATTTGACAACTACTAAAATATGACTGTTTTTGGAGAATTGTTTTAATTATATATATATATATATATATTTACTTTACATGTGCTTCAATTAATTTTTTTTTTTATTTATAAGAAATCACTAAAGACACAGACATATAAAACATATCAACTTACAAACCTCTCAATAACCAAAAAAAAAGCTATTTTAATATTTAACAAACACATTAATTTCTTGGACACTCAGTCGATAAATCCAAATGTAAATTTTGTTTGATCAAAAGTATACATTCTAAAACACTTTATTCATGAGGACATGCTTAAACGAAATGACTAAAATATCCATATATATATTGTGTATGGTATACACAGTGAAAACAATTGCTCTTCTCTCTTCTCTCTTCCTTTTCTCTTCTTTCATTTTCTCTCTCTCTCTCTCTCTCTCTCTCTCTCTCTCCTCTCCTCTCCTCTCGTTTGCTCCAATCTGAACCCTAACTAATGATCCACTACCATTGTCTCAAGATCCGTTGTCTCATTTGCTCTAGCCAGATCTGTTTTCTTCTTCTTCGATTTCTTTATTCTTTTCATCATCATCATCATCATCATCATTGTCATCAATATCTTTATCATCATCGTCTAACGTCGTTTTTGTATCATCCAACTCCGCTACTGATGCGCCGAAGACGATCGCCTCTTGGATGACTCACTTGTCTTTGTCATTGCTAAGGTCACCACTATATCCTCTCTCCTCCAACCTCGAGTCGTCATTTATAATGGTATCTGTCATCTCTACTACAAAGGTACCATTAGAGATGACATCGGAGGAGGATGAGAAGTTATGGTGGTGGTGTTGTTGCCTCTTCCATGGGTCTCTCTCTATCTCTATATGGGGTTTTCATGGGTCTCTCTCTCTCTCTAGGGTTTCGAAAGATCTATACAAATTACAACGGAGAATCCGATCCAGAATTTGACTATTTGTTCCAATTTTTTTTTTTTTTTGATATGGCTTGTTGTTGTTGATGATCAGATTATTTGTTTTTTTCTTTGTTGTTGTTGTTGTTGATTACAATAGATAGTAGCTTAGTAATTCAGTTTTGTTCGTAATGGCTTTGTATATTTCAATAGATCACTAAATGATCTCATTCATCCACTTTCCTCTTCTTGCTATTGTTTGATGATTCGTGTTGACAAGATGATGATCTTGATATGCTTTCCTCTTCTTCTTAATATTATCGTTATTGTTGTTTTGGATCTGCAATTTGATTCTTATGCTTGTAAATGACACTATATTTTAACATATCTCTTATCTCCAAATCTAAGCCCCATTTTTGAAGAAAGAATTTGGACCAAAATTGTTCACCCTTTGCTCAGAAACGAGCACAAAGTTCTGTCCCCCTTGGTTGAAGAATCGGAGCATAATTCTGGTTTCTTTGTTCTGGAACTGGAACAAAATTATACCCTCTTCGTTTAGGAATGGGCACAAAGTTCTGCCCCTTTGGTTCAGCAATCAGACTGTAATTCAACTCCCTCTATTTTGGAGTAGTGAATAAAGGGTTGACTTCTGACCATCCTCGTTGGAATTGAGGTGGACTGCTCTGCAAAGGTCTAAGGCCAATTCTTTGGAAGTTCTGTAGATTCTGGTTCTGAAGGTTTTGGTTGTGGAAATTTTGGTATGGAGTGCCCTAATGCTATAGATTTTGTGGGTTTTAAGGGTTCGGAGGAATCTGGTCATCCCTAATCTCGAACGGTTGAAACCCAAGAAGTTGCCCCCAGTCTTAATGCCTTGCCCCCTTTGTTCAATGTCTTGTTCTCCATGTCCCCCGGGAATGGGGTTATTGGAATAAAAGGCTTGAAGAACTCCTAGAGGTGGTGGTTTATCGGCAACTATCCTGCCTTGAAGATTCTGCTTAGCAACGACATTAAAAATTTCTGTTGTTCATAGAATTGGAGTCGGTAGAAGAACTACAAAAATCTTGCCTTCCAAAGTCACCATCATTTTGGCAATTGCTTGCATCAGATCTATCTAGGATTGCCTCATTTCATGTAGTGTAACAGCCAATGTAACGCCCAAAATAATTATAACAACTCATAGCATGCTATTCAATAGAAAGTATAACTTGCGGAAAATTTAACATTTCATTCATACTCCTTAATTGTACAAAAGATGACATATGCACGTAGACATTCATAAATCTTAAATCTTAAATCTATAGCACATGACATTTGTAAATGAATTGGAACAAAAGAAAGTACAGATAAGTTTATGCCCTAATGGCTACATCTTTCCAAGTCAATACTTGGTTACAACAAAAGTAAGTTAAACTCAATACATATAAAGCCCAAGACTTGTACAAGAATAATTACACAAAAGAAACAAAAAGAAGCTCTCAGCTCTAAGTCCTCCCAAGCTACGTCCTTGGTGGAGCCATGCCATTAACACTTGAAAGTTGTTTTCTACATAAGATGAGCCAAAGCCCAATAAAGATACTTGAACACAACGTATGAAACTTAACAAAATCATATCGTGAATGTAATGCATGACATTTTCTAAAACATCATGCTTCATTTTTCAAAACAATGCAATGTCTCAGTTATATGTATAATAATTCATAAAATAATACTTTTCACTTTAGAAAACAGGGCATACAAAACACTGGGAATCTCTAGGTATGTGTCTTCCAGTAGGTTATACAAGCACTACCAAAGCTATTTTATCAATACTAACCAGAAGGATCGGCATTGTCACAGCCCAAACCCATCCCTAGAAGTTTAGATCATGATTGGCCAGTAATCTTAGATTACCTTTGGCCTCAATAACAAAATCAAATTAGATAATTTTAAATGGGACCTTAGCGGAAGCAATATCAATATATAAATAAGTCGATTGAGCGGTGCTTACAAGACAATTTTATAAATAGCTTAAACTTCATTCATCTTCCATAATAATATTTACAACGAATTCGAACTTCAACTTCCACAATATACACATTACACATTCATCAAAAACAAAACAAAAGACCAAACAAAAGGTTGACAAAAGCTTGGCTCCTTTAGAGACCAAGCAACACCCCATCACGGAGGCACCTCACATTCGGCTTCTAAAAAAGGATGGACTCCAAATGCACCTCTAAACTTGATGATCCACATGCTCACCCACATATATATAAAGGAGAGAGATGAGTTAGAGCCTAGTGAGTAACATCAATATAAAGGATTTAAGGAATGAAGTCCAACATTTCATAAAGAATGTCTTTTCATTATCCAAAACAATTCGTATGACAATCATATATCAAATTCATATCAATCATCAGTTTAACAATATCCATAGCAATCATTATACGTGGTAACATTCAACAGAGTAACAATAAAACAATATGCCGAAGCCAGTGGGACCATAAATGTCAATTTGATAGGACCACAACGGGTCAGTGAATAAAGCCACAACAGGTAATTCAATGTGGACCACTAGGGTCTAACATCAGAGATCTCTATGTTTCAATTAATCCATGGGCCATGGTATTATGTCCCCCAGGCAAGGACCTCACTAAAGCATGCCACGAATACATTTTCAAAATGGGCATTCATTCATAGATACAAAATAAGATTTCACAAACATCATTATTGAACAATTTTAAAATACATTTGAACATATCTTTATAGAGATATTACTCACAGTGGGCTTGTACTGGTGTTATCCTTCGGGCGACCAACCTACACAAAACACATAGTAATATACATTGAAAAACATTAACTAAATGAATACTGTATCGTAATTCAATTCACTTTAATGTCTTTTTACCTTATCCATCTTTAATGTTATCTAAACAATTCTTATGAATGCCTAGAGGATCATGAGAATGAAAGTACGCAATTGAAATTGTTTTCCAAAAGTTGCTGAAACAGGGCAGTTCACTCAAGCGCACCTTTGGTCGCTCGAGCGGTCTGTATGGTCTACAAAAGTTCTGGATGCTCGAAATCTAGGCTCGATAGTCGCTCGAGCCAAGTACAATGAAATATACGTTTGCTCAAGTAAGCATTTAGTTGCTCGAGCTATGTGCAATGCCTCTACAAAAATACTAGAACCCGTTAAGTGCGCTCGAGCGATGAGGTCGAATTCTGAATTTTCAAGAACAAAATTTTGAATTCCAGAACACAAGTTTTAAGCCTAAAAGCTTGCATGTTTGGTATAACATGTAAAAACACTTTCCAAATGTTGAATACTTGATCATCTTCAAACCATAGAATCAAAACCTCTTTCAATTGTCAAAACAAAACCCAAAACTTCATAATTTTGCCATGCATATAAAGAATCCAATTCTTTTGTTTCAAAATATGAACCTTTGAAATAATGAGTGTAAAATCATGAAGAACCCCTAAAGATAACTGGTATAAACTCCATGCATGTAAAGGTTCTTTTGAAAATCAACTCAAAGATGATGAAATATACATGTTTGTCCTTACTTAACCAATTCTAACCATAATCAAGTTAATTCAACAATTACTCTTGCAAACTCTTAATTCTCATCTTGATTACATTTTCTAATTCATTTAAATTCAAGAATTAGAGGTGAAATACATACCTAGGGCTTGAATTTGAAGTTCTATGGGCTAATTCCCTCAATTTCCTCTTCCTTTCTTCACAATTCCTCTCACTCTCTTTTTCTCTCTAGAAGTTGATCTCTCTCTCTCTCTCTCTCTCTCTCTCTCTCTCTCTCTACAATTTTCAACTCAAGATTATGAAATGAACTCAATCGATGCTTAAAACACACACACACACACACACAAATATAGGTAGATTAGATTAGGCTAATTGAGTATGCTTAAGACTAATTAATCTAGTTTAGTTCTAATTGATTTATTCTAATTATTTTAATCTGAATCAAACTTTGATTAAACTTCCCATATGGTTCTAATTATTCTAATTTATCTATGAAACCAATCAATTTTAGTTTCTAAATCTATTTGGGCCTTCAATTTCTGATACAAAGTAGGCACTCTAACATATATTCGATAATCAAACAGATATATACCAAAATCAAACACTTAAACATGCAAATTCCCTTAATAAAATAATATGCAATAATGATATGCGTATCGGGGTCGTCACAATCTCTCCCCCTCAAAAAGTTTGGTTCTCCAAACTTAAGTTATCTTCATTCGAAAATAGATGTGGATATCATTGTCGCATCTCATCATCGTTCTCCTATGTAGTCTCTTTTCCATAGTGTTCTTTCCACTCCACCTTCATCACTGGAATTGATCTATTCTTAGTTGCTTCACTTGTCGATTAATGATCTATATTGGCCATTCTTCGTATTTCATATATTGATCGAAAGCTATCCAATGATAATCTATGACATGGAATGGATCCCGAAGATAACCCCAAAGCATTGACACGTGAAACACATTATGCATCTTTTCCATTCCAGATTGTAAGGCGATTCAATAAGCAACAGGGCCAAGTCTCTCTAGAATTTGAAATGGCCTAATGTAACGAGGAACCAATTTTCCATTCCTACCAAACCTCGTTTGTCCTTTCATTGGTGTGACTCTGATAAACACATGATCACTAGTCTCATATTCCAAATTTCTTCTTCTCTGATCCACATAACTCTTTTGTTGACTTTGAGTAGTCTTAAGCCTTTGTTGAATGATCTTTATCTTTTCGGTTGTCGCTTGCACAAGTTCTGACCCATACAAAGCTCTTTCTATAGCCTTTGTCCAACAAATCGAAGACCTACACTTCCTTCCATGCAATGCTTCATATGGTGTCATGCTAATACTAGCTTGGAAACTTGTTGTATACAAACTCAGCCAATGGTAAATAAGTTTCCTAACTGCCTTAAAATTCTAATACACACATGCAAAGCATATCTTCTAAGGTTTGGATAGTTCTCTCAGTTTGCCCATTTGTTTGCGGATGAAAGGCAATACTAAATCTCAATTCTGACCCCATTGCCTTTTGAAGACTTTGCCAAAACTTAGAGACAAACTTAAGATCCCTATCTGAAACAATAGACACAGGGACTTCGTGCAATCGAATAATCTCATCAATGCAAATGATAGAAAGTCAATAAGTATTGAACAAAGTTTTCACAGAAAGAAAATGAGCAGATTTCGTTAACCTACCCACAATAACCCATATAGCATTTATACCTCTAAATGTCCGAGGTAGACCAACAATGAAGTCCAAGGTTATGTATTGCCATTTCCATTTCAGAATAGGGAGAGATTGAAGCAATTCTGTCAATTTTTGATGTTTTTCCTTAACTTGTTGACACTGGAGGCATTTAGAATTAAAATCAGCAATCTCTCTCTCTTCATGTTAGGCCACAATACACTTGTTATAACGATCTCGGTTTGGATCTAACTGGTTTATTGTTTTGGATCCGGGATTCCTTGTCGTGATGGTTGTTCATGCCTTCTTTCATTTTATTCCTTGTTGAGTTTGGTTTTTAAAGTGTTGTTGTTATGTTTGGAATAGGTTGGGAGTTAGTTTTTCAAAACTGTTGCTGCCTTGATTTTTGCTTATTCACTCGATCAAACTTTCTTGCACTCGAGCGAACTTTGAGAACTTTCAGTACTTTTGCAGGTCTGCAAAACTACTGGGAGTATGGCATTCCTCGCTCGAGCGGTGTTTCTTGGGCTTGAGCGGTCTTTCTTACGCTCGAGCGGTGTTTTGGAACTCTCTGTACTTTTGCAGGCCTACAAAAGTACTAGAAGGTGGTATTATTCGCTCGAGCAGCCACTTTGTTCGTTCTAGGGGTCTCACTTGTTATGCCTGGTTGCTCGAGCGACAATTCTTGTGCTCAAGCAGTCTGCGCGTATATCGGTTCCGAAAAGTCACTTTTCGAGTCATTTTCTTATCTTTCTCTCTCTAAACATTCTAAAATCTCAGATTTTCTTCCTCTCTCTCTAGAAACCATCTTTAAACCTCAAATACACAATCATCCATTGATCTCTACACCCTAGTCCCTTTGAGAAATATGTAGAGCTCACCTAGAGCTTCCATATGATCAGAGCAAAGTCCATTTTCGACTCCATTGAAGTTTCAATGTTCTCTTGCTTGTCTTTTAACTTGAGGTAGGGATTTCTCTATACTTTTGTAAGGTTTTTAACTTAGTTATTTGAATTTGTAACCCCAGGCTGCTGGGGAATATTCGGCACATGAGGGCTTTGTTGTCTGCATGTAATGTCAAGGCCTGCTTGTAGTGACGGATATGATCAGTGGGGTCTGATTTTCCATCGTAAAGAGTGAATGACGGACCTTTGAACTTCTTGGGCAGGGCCGCCCTTGCAATCCGTCGGACAAAAGGATCGTGCTGGTCCTCTTCGTCTGAACTGCTCCTCCTGCGCTTGTTTCTTGTATGTAGACTCTTTTCGGAGGAGCTGGAAGTTTCGGATCATCCCTTCTTGTTGAGCTCCGTGGGCAATGAGTTGGAGTCGCTATCGGTATCCTTTGGTCGGGCTCGATGTCGTTGTCCACCGGCCCTCGGAGGTCGTTCGGGATCTTGACGCATGGCGTCTCTCGATTTTGCGACTTCGAGGGCCAAATCTTGACGGAGACGTTCATTTTCAGCAATCATGTTCTCCAGCCTTTGTTCATTCTGCTTTGCTTGTTCCATGATCGCCTGCATTGTCTCTTGTGCTGAGGTCGTTGGTGAGTCGAAGTTCAAGGCGCGTCTTGCAGCGATGGTTTCTTTTCCAAGCATATTTGCTGGAGTGAGGTCATCTCCCTGTGCGGTCTCATCAATGGCTACCGGAGGATCTTTAGTCACGCCTGCCATGGATGTATTTGAGTATTCCCACAGACGGCGCCAATTGTGGAGAAGTGGTTTGGAAATACTCTTCAGATCCTGGGAGACGTAGTGATCCTCAGCTAGTCACCTGAAAAGACACAAACACTCCGGTCGGGGGTGTCGAAATTAGCACTCCGACGGAAAAGTTAGTTCAGACACTCAAGATAGCTTGTTTACTAAGTTCAGTGAAATGATTCTTACATACCTTTCTATAATCGTTGTTCCTGTATTTATACATGTTCAGATCAATCCTCGGGGCCAGGGCCTACTTTTTAATCATTGTCCTTTCTTTTATTCGGCCTAAGGACTTACACTTATTCGGAACATATATTATATTCGGCTCCCCACTCTCGTAGGATACAACCGATTAGTATCAGTCTTCCAATGGTACGTACCTTCTGATTTTTCCATATATTCGGCCCCCACAGTGAAGATAAGAGTTGTAATAATAAGAAAAGCTACTCTACTTATTGAACTTTGTGAATGGATGGCTAAAACTACTCCTTTGCACATCCACAGGGGTCCAAAATTCATAAGAACTAAATGGTTAGAGTCAAAGAAAGGAAGAAAACAAAGAAAAAAGCTATCAACTCAATGGATGAGTGGCTAAGGCTATTCCCTCCACATCCATAAGGACTTACAACAATTACATAATGCAAATGAAAGTTAGAACTAAGGAAAAAGTAGGAAGAAAATGATCAAAGGGGCCAAGGATTCACTTCTTAAAGATGATAAGCTTTTCTTGTTCACAAACTCCCTTTAAGGTCCCTCAAGAGCTTTTAGGGGTGTTCTTTAATGTCCACTATCCTTTGTCTAGAGCTTAGGATCAAGCTTTAATGGGGAAATTAGTGGCAAGGTTGAAGGTGGTAGGTGGAAGACAAGGGAGGAATGAGAGAGTTCTTAAGCCTTGTTATCCTTGGGCAAGTTTTTTCTAACCCTTTGAAAAGAGCTAGCGAGCTCCATATATAGAGCTTAGGCCACAAATATCTAAGATATTTGTGGTAGGTAAGCAAAAAAAAAAAAAAAAAAATTGAAAAAAAAAAAAAAAACTGAAATCCCCAAAAATGCTTTGTGCCCCGAACATTCAACCCGCCGAGCTTCCTGGTGATTGACCGAGTGCTTTTGTGGCCAACCATCATTTGGTCTCTAGCCAATCAGTGGGCACATCGTCAGATCAACAAGAGCAGGTTAATCTGAATTAAATGGAGAAACAGGTATTTTAGAGGATTTCATCCCTTCCATTCACTTCTACTATATTCTTCGCCCAATTTGTTTGAAAGAATACAATGCCTTGATTTTGAAAATATGAGCCTTAGAACATTGCAGCAACGTCTCGAGTCATATCACTAAAACTCGTTTTGAAAGAGGTTTCCATTTTGGCCACAAAATATTTTGTCCAAAACAAGCCATTAGAGGGTTTAAAGCATGATCCTTAGAACTCCTGCCGCGGAACTTACAAAGATTAACACCTCTCATTTTCATGATTGGGAACTCAAAAGGGAGAGCCCAAGTCTCGAGGCTAGTCAAAAATGGGTTGTCTACACCAGCATCTCCTTTAAGTTGGAAATATGCCAAGGTCAACCTCAACCCGTCATCCTCAATGCCAAGCATCTCGAACATCCTCACCAGTAATTCAAGCCACTCATCGGCCTTCAATGGCTCTTTTGGATCCCTAACAAACTCGCTTGAATTCGATCGAAAGAACTCCCTCTTCAAAAATGACGGCCCTGTTTCTGCAACATGGGCCTGAACTTGACTCTCAGCCTAGAGAATGTCCATGGATTCCTACAATGCTCTGGCCATTTCACGGGCTAAGGTGCCTATGGCTTGTTGACCTACTGACTCAGCCACGTTGGCTGACCAACTTCCTCCTCCTATGCCAGAATTTCATCTGGTATCGACACCTTCGCCGCCTAGGCCTGCCATACCTACCACCATTATATCCATGTGTTGACATTTTAATAAAGGTAACACAATAGATTAGCACATTTATAAATGTATCGAAGCTAATTCACTCACATCCTAATACGGTGGACAACAAGTAATTCATTCCACATAATCACTGAATCATATAATCACAAACAAATTTACTTTCTAGATAATGATCATTTTGCGACAATACCAGAGTTCCAGATAGAAATAGCAGTGATCAAGTGCTCTTCTAACAGGACTTCTAGAAACTCGTAGACCCAATCAATATCTTAGAAATGAAATTACATACCTATTCAGTCATATAAACATGTCATCATATACCATACCAGGTCTACTTCTAATATTATCTAGCAAGATGAACCTATTGTGGTGAAAACCACGTCCCCACAATCCCAAAGTATTCAAACTTGGTAACTCTGATACTAAGTTGTAACGCATTACAAAACTAACCACTATCTACCTCATGATATCTGATGGAAAAATAGGAGTTCATAAAATATTAACCTTTCATCGATTCTATTTTTGTGTACAAAAGAAACAAAAAAAAGCTCTTGGCTTCAAGTCCTCCCAAACTATGTCCTTGGTGGAGACATATATCATCAGCACCTGAAAGTTGTTTTCCATGTATGGTGAGCTAAAGCCTAAGAGAGATACTTGAACACAATGTATGAAACTTAACAAAGTCATAAATATCATTTATCAAACATTATAATTTTCCATCTCAAAATAATGCAATGCCCATATTATATATCAATTCATTAAAAGTATACTTTTATATCAAAAAACAAGACAGTGGATATAAAACACTGGAAATCTCTATGTATGTGTCTACCAGTAGCCTGTACAAGTACTACCAAAACCATTTTACTGATACTAACCGCAAGGATCGGCACATAACCGCGTGGGTTTCTATGCTTTCACCAAGGACACATAGACCAACATAATAAACCACAACCACATCCCCTAACCAGATTCACCAAAGTATACACCCATTTTTCTCAAAATAATACATTTTCAATGTTAAGTATGAAACAATGCCCAGTGCAAGATGTATGAGTAATTAGTTTCAATGAGCCTAATCCTCATGCAATTTCTACAACAATCAAGCTATCCTCCACTGATGGCCTAAAACAGATATTTCCACACAACTGATAATTTTCCAACAACATATATAATCTCATAAATTTCAAAATGTGAGCGATAATAAATATCCAGCTCCACTCTTATCCCACAACAGATACATTCTTGTTATCTTTTTAAACCCATTACCTTTTCCTTTTCTTTCATAAATCAAACATTAACGATTTTTAAACAAAACCTCCTTTACTTTCAAAATCACATTTAAGGAAGGAATTTCCAACATTTCAACACAACCCAACAATATTCACACTTCCACAAACCTTTCTCAAGAATTTAATTAAAAAACCCTTTTTTTACATTTCAAAATCAACCCTAGATTTAAACCCAAAATCCCCATATCATTAAACATTTTCAAAGAGAAAATAACTAAGCAAAGAATCATACCAAAGGTTGAAGAAATTCCTACCTTAAGAGTAGAAGAGGAAGAGAGCAAGGGTAGAAGCTTGACAAAGCCGAAAAGAAGATCTTCTCCTATTAAAACCAAGATTTCAACAAGCTCTACCTTTTTCTCAAAGGAACTATGGTAGAGAAATCAATGGATATGGGTGTATTTGAGGTATTTAGGCAAGAACGAGATAGAGAGAGAGAAAGGGAGAGAGAGAGAGAGTGAAGAAATTAGGTTTGGAAGAGTTTTAGAGGGGGAGAGAGAGAGAGAGATAAAAAAAAAAAAAGTGACTGAAAAAGGCCCATCTCTGATCTAATATACGCATAGAGCGCTTGAGTGACCAAAACACCGCTCGAGCGTCAGACACAATAAGTGACACGACTTGAGCGACCAAAATACTGCTTGAGTGCATAATGACCCCCTCCTAGAAATTCAGACCTGTAAAAGACCGATCGAGTGAAAAAAATACCGTTCGAGTGAAGATCACCCTATTCTAGAAGTTTTACAGGCCTGCAAAAATACTGAGAGATCTCAATGACCGCTCGAGCAACGCTCAAGCAACCAAAGCATTGCTCGAGCGAACAAAAGTGAAACAGATAGCAACTCTATTGGAAAACTAACTCCCAACCTATTTCAAACACAACCAACAACTCTAAATAACCAAAGTGACCTAACAATAAGATGATAAGGGCATAAGCAACAATTAAAGGTACGAAATTCCGGATCTTAGAGCATGAAAAGGGTCGGGTCTAAACCAGAACCATTATAGAAACAATGCTCAATGCAAAATAGATGATTAATTAGTTTCAACTAACCTAATCCTCATGCAATTTCTACAACAATCAAAACTGTCATTCACCGATAACCCAAAACTGATATCTCTACTCAATAGATAACAACAAGTATAAATGTCAAAATCTCAAAATGGGAGTGATAATACATATCCAACTCCATCCTCATCATCAATAGATATATTCATTTTATCTTTTCAAAATCCAACATCATTCTTTCTTTTTTTTTCATAAATCAAACATCAATGATTCAAATAACACGTCGTTTACTTTCAAAAACTCATTTAAAGAAATTTTGCACATTTCAACATAACTCAACAATATTTACAAACCCACAACCTTTCTCAAGAATCCATTTGAAAACCCCCCTTTTACAATTCAAAACCCAAACCCTAAATCAAAACCCTTATCTCCCAAATCACCATACTTGATAAGGAGCACATAACTAAGTTAAGAATCATACTAGAATGTTGAATAAATCCTTATCTCAAGAGTAGAAGAAGAAGAAAGCGAGAGTCAAAGTTTGATGAAGCAGAAAACAAAATCTTCTCCAATTAAAACAAACCCCTTGACGAGCTCTACCCTTTTCTCTAAGGAACTATAGTGAAGAAATCAATGGATTTGGGTGTATAAAGGTGTTCAGATAAGAATTAAAGAGAGAAAGTGAAGAAATTAGAGTTAGGACTGTTTTAGAGAGAGAGAGAGAGAGGGAGAGAGAGAGAGGAAATGAAAAAGAGACAAAAATCCCTTTTCCCCGATCTAATATATGCACAAACTGCTCGAGTGATCAAAACACCGCTCGAGTATCGGACACAATAAGTGGGAGCGCTCGAGCAACCAAAACACGGCTCAAGTGCACAATGACCCCCTTCTAGAAGTTTTGCAAACAGTAGAAGACCACTCGAGCAAAGAAAGGACCGCTCGAGTGAAAATCACCCTACTCCCAGAAGTTTTGCAGACTTGTTAAAATGCTGGAAGATCTCAAAGACCGCTCAAGCGACCAAAGAACCGCTTGAGGGAACAAAAAATGAAATGGACAACAACTCTTTTGAAAAACAAACTCCCAACCTGATTCAAACACAACCAACGACTCCAAACAACCAAATTCAACTAACAACAAGATGGAAAAAAAAAAAGGTATAAACAACAATTAAAGATATGAAACTCCGGATCTAAAAACATGAAAGGGTCGGGTCTAAACCAAGTCGTTATAGCCAAGGAATGAGAGAGTTCCATAGAAAGCTCCCTACTAGTCGTGATAAGGCAATGTCTCAGATTTTCTATCATGTCTTGGAATCCTTCAAAAGTGTGTTGCACTGCTGATAACCTGGAATTGCTTGATCCTGGACTGTTAGGAGGCGACACCACTCCTGATTGACCTACGACACCTTTTCTTCTTATTTTACCAACCATGATGAATTGATAAAGATGACACCTAAGGTCCCACTTGGCATGCCAAAATTTGTTTGCACCTTTCAGGAATTCCCGTTGCCAGTCAAGAAATCTTGCAAGTGTTAACAATAAAAAGCTTGTTGATTAAATGTAAGCATGCCAGAACTTGTGTACCTAGTTTAAGGTGTAGGAATTGTTGACCATTTCTGACTTCTAACACAGATAAATGACTGTGTGTGGCTAAGAGGAACCGCCACTAGGTCAGATCTTACCCCAATGAAAAGGACTTAACAAATTTATAAGTGTCAAATGATAATTAGACAAAAATTGTGACTTACAATGATTGGAAATATAGTGATTCTTGTTTTAGACCCGACCCATGCGATATTCTAGATTCAGGTTTCCTGGTTTTGTGTGGTTGTTCTTGTCTTATTCCTCTTTTCCCTTCTTAAGTTTGGTTATGAGGATGCGTTGGTTGTGTTTGGAACAGGTTGGTACATTATTTTTCAAAAACCTTGTTGCCTAGAATTTTGCTCTTACGCTCAAGCGTCACTTCTTACACTCGAGCGGACTTTGTGAACTCTTAGTACTTTTACAGGCCTGCAAAACTACTAGGAGAGTGTATTCTACGCTCGAGCGGCGTTTCCTATGCTCGAGCAGCCGTGCGCTCGAGTGGCCATTCTTGCGCTCGAGCAATGGTCTTCTGTCTACAAAACTACTGGAAGTGTGTATTCTATGCTCGAGCATCACTTTCTGAGCTCGAGCGGTGATGTCTTTTCATTGTGCCTGGATGCTTGAGCGGAAATTATTTTTGTGTTTGGACGCTCGAGCATCACTTCTTGCGCTCGAGCAGACTGTGCGTATATCAGTCTATGAAGATCACTTTTTACATCACTTTTTCATCTCTCTCTCTCTCTCTCTGAAACAGTTCAAAACCCTAAATCTAGAGCTTGTCTCTTTAGTTCTCACCCTCTCTCTACAAATACACCAAGATCTACCCATTTCTTTACCCTACTCCCTTTGTTAAAAAGGTAGAGCTCACCTAGAGCTTCGTTTTCATCCGAATAGAGTTGGATTTCAGCTTCTTTGAGGTTTCTCCACTCTCTCCTTAGTCTTCTAGCTTCATGGTAGGGATTCTCTACACTCTTTTATGATTTTCAATTTAGCTATTTGTTTTTCATAAACAATCTTGTGGTTCTGGAGGATTTTGAACAAACCTAAGGTTTTGGTTTAAAATCAAAAGAGGGTTTTTAAAATGGTTATATGAAAAATGGTTGTGGGAGTGAAAATGAGGTAGAGATGTGAACAAACTGTTAATTTGAACCTTGGGTTGGATTTTGGAATAAAATGGATTTTGACCTAAATGGCTCAAATATTTATTTTGTATAAATAAATGGAATTGATGTTGGATATGTGAAATTGGATGGATATTGATATAGATGGTGGAGTTTGATATGTATTATCACTCACCTTGAAATTTGAAAAGTTTATCTGTGTGGGAGATTTAATATCTGTTTAGAAATATTTGTTTTGGATTTCGGTGGAGGATAGCTATGATTGTTGTAGAAATTACATGAGGATTAGGTGAATTGAAACTAATTTCTCATCTTTGTGCATTGAATATTGTTGCTCATTTAATACATTACATATGTATATGAATTTGAGAAAATGGATAAATGTTGGAAAGAGGTGTGCATCACCAAATTAAGTTGGCCGGAGTGTCCAGGTGAAAGTCCCAAAAAACTCGTATATACATAGGTGCCGATTCTCGTGGACAAAATATCTGTAAAATGGGAATAGTGGTGCTTGTATAGACTACGTTTACATGGGTGCCGTTTGACGATTTTCCGCAGACGAAATATCCATGAAAGGTTGTACCAGTTTGAGAATTTCACCCTAGTTTCAAATGGTAAAGGATATGATTTGAGAATTGTAATATAAATTGATCATGGCATGATTTTGAGAAACCAATGTAAACCGTTTTGACATGAGCATTGCACATGCATTTCACCCTTATATCTTTGTTAAGATTCATATATTGTGTTGGATTATTTCTATTGGCTTTGGCTCACCCTATATAGGAAAACCATTTTTAGGTGTTGATAAGATGCCTCTACCAAGGACTTAGCTTGGGAGGACTGTGTAGCTCAAGCCTTAATTTTGTTATTTTGTATTTACTTTTGTACAACCCTAGGGCTTTATTTATATTGAGCTTAAGACTCACTTTTGTTGTAACCAAGCCTTGACTTGGAAAGATGTAAGCCTTCAGGGCATATGATTATCTGTTTAACTTTTATTTCTTTTTACTGTTTCGTAACACATGTTGTAGATTCAGGATGTACTGTCTATGAATGTATATCGCATGTGTCACCTCTCTTGTACAGCTGTATCTTATGAAATGGAAGGATATCGTACTCTGATTTATGTTGTTATTTAATTACCGTTACGTTTATTATAATTATTTCGGGGCGCTACAGGAAATAAAGTACAATTCATAATCTAAGGGAATTAAGCTAATAAGCTAAACTAAGTTACAACTATGAAGTTATGATAGGTAATCTATGAAGCTAAGCTAGGGTAATTAAGCTATGAAGCTAAGATAAATGTATTGAAAGACTCTTGGTCGAATGTTTGGTCGGAGACCCCTTCAATATTGCACTTGGAGTCCTTTATATAGTGTTGGGGAAGTCCCAAATTCTGCTCAACTTCCAGAAACGTAGCAGCCTCTCCTGGTGACATGTGTCCTTGATGTTAAGCTTGATCTCCCAAGAATAGGTACGGTTTTGATCTTCAAAGGCTAATTCCTATCCTTGTAGCTTTGACTTGGTCCACCAAGCTCTAGAAAGCCGCCAAATGTCCTTCTTTATTTCAATTTGATTTAATTCTACTTGATTTGAAGGAAAAAGCTCATTTGGATTAATCCTCAAAGCCTCTTCATTTGCCATCTGTGCTTATCCATACATCTATGCTTATCCATACAAATCCATCAATCCCCATCTTGCTTGATTTGGGGAATTTCATTCCTATTTTGTAGCCTTGTTGTTGATTTTGCAAATCTTCAACCCCATGTAATCTTTATCCATAGCAACCATTTAGCAACAAATTATGAGATAAGGCACCAAAATATGAGATAAGCCTCAACAACCTCCTATTTATTAGGAATAGTTAAGGCTCACCTTATCAAATCAAACCAAATCAAATCAAAATTAATTAATTAATTAATTAAACCAATGACTTGACTATTTAAAATTAAAATAAATCAACTCCAGGCGCCACTCCATTGACTTTGGTAGTGAATCCCATAAAATCTTTGACTACCCATCTTCCATTGCCATGTGGAACAAATAATTAGAAAAATTGTCACGTGACAATTTTTGCCAAAAATGGTATACAAACACTTATTCTATTATATTATTAGCTTGACTTTATTTCCAATTTTATTTTTTTTATTATTACATTAATTAACATTTTTTTAACTCTGTCGAGGTGGTTAACAACTCCGCCTATCCCAAGCCCAGGTAAAGGAGGAGAGTTGTGTGTTAGGTAGCCGACAGCCAACGCGTAAAAAAGTCGCTCAGATCTCTTATGACAATGAATCCTACATTAATTAACATTTTTTTAATTTTATTTCAAATTTTAAATTAGATGTTACATTAATCAACAACAAAAAATTACAAATATGAAAAAATATTATTGTTGTTGTTGAGCAAATCTGTAACAGGTCTGATCAAAATTTGAACACATAGTGGCTTTGTGTATTTCTCTAACAAACATTTAAATAGATAAAAAAAATCAAAAAATAGAATTTAAGGGAAAAAATTGAACAAATTTTAAAATTTGGACAGATATATTTAAACAGATAATTGAAAAAATTGAACAAAGAACAAAATTTGGACAAATATTTGAGCAAATAAGGGGAAAAAATTGAACATGTAGTCAAAAAATTAAATAGATGAAAACATATTTGAACAGATAGTCAAAAAAATTGAACAAATAGTGAAAGCAATTCAACAGATAGATTAAGGGACAAAATTTGAAATCAAATGTCCTCAAAAACAAAAAGCGTATTCACACCATACTATTTCACAAAAGATGGACCTCTCATCAATAAAAAATATTCACTGGATCAAACATCTTAGCAATTGCTAAGTTGAACTTTTCAATAATTTTCTCTAATTTTTTTAGCAATAATTGTCCTACAAATGAAAAAAAGCAAAACGGTAGTAGTGGTTCTTCGGAAGATCACAAATCATTGTCAAGGACTTTAATTATATATATATATATATATATGTAGATCTTGTAATAAATTGGGCTAAATGTAAAAGTCAAAAAAATTGTAAACTGGTTCGGTCCAGATCAAATCGAACGATTTGGTTTGGTTTTTTCAATATACGGTACGGTTCTAGTTTTTAAAGTAGGCAAACCATATTTCATGGTTCAGTCTGTGATTTTATAACTACGAATCCAGTTAGAATCGAACCGAAATGTTTACATTATATTATATAATTTGTTACCAAATGTAAATACTAAAATATTTTATTAGTATCAAATACACACACGAATATATATACTTAAAGTGCGGGGACAAAATTATTCGATTTAAAACTATAAAATGCAGAGGAATTTACATGGTGGGAAATCGTAAAAATTAATTACAAATGTATGAAAAAGTTTATAATTTAATATTTTAATGTTTGTAAAATTTCTCACAAATTTAAAAATATTTTTTCAAATGTTAAGTAATGTGGAATTACCGCTACAAAGTAAAGCAAAATTTGAATCAACTACTCCCCCGTCCCAAAATAATAGTCTCTTTTAGAGAATTCAACCTTTTTTTGTAGTACAATTATTGTACTTTAAAAAAATTAACTTTTCAAAATTACCCTTTGATAGTATACATTTTGGAAAATATCAATTGTAATAATTGTACTTTTTGTGCTATTAATGAATTTAAAAGAAAGGCAAAATAGAAAATTTATATTATTTTAATTCTTAATTTTTGAAAATGGACTAAAATTTTGGCATAATAAAAAATGGAATAAGGGACTAATATTTTGGGATGGAGAAAGTATGAGAAGTGATTAATAACACCTCCTAGGGATAATTACAAGGCAGTGGAATTTTGAAAAAAGAAAAAAAAATTATAAATTCTTGAAAAATTTTATAATTTTAATTAATAATGTTGATAAATTTCTTATTGATTTATAATTATTTTTATCAAATTATACTGATTTGATAATTTCATAATAAATATCACTAGCTGCAATCAATCACAAGACAATAGCATGGAAAAAATTTCACGAAATTATATCTCATGTTGACATGACCCGAGACCACTCGAAATTGCAATGATGTAATTTGAGGGAAAAATAATAATGTAATTGGCGAAAATGAAACAAACTCTAATTTGCTATTTAATATGACGTGAAATTCACGTAAAAGGTCTCTACACAATGGCTCTTTCATGACAAAAAAAAAAAGGGTGTAATACTATACAAAGTAGTAAATTTTATAAAATTATTTACTCATTGATATGACATATTCTATTATATTATTAAATTGAGTTTTATTTC